>JAESUZ010003820.1:295000-457500 GCA_017311185.1 Proteles cristata cristata
AGATGTTCTACAGAAATCTCAAAGATGATGTGCAGTTTATAGTCATAGGATTAAATCTGAACAAGTCAAAATTTGAATCCTATGTTTTTTAGGAGATCATTCTGCTGCTTAGATCCTCAATCATTCCTCTCTGGTAAATAAAGATTAAGAACAGATATCAATGTATTTGACGTGTGGTTTAAATCTATATATTTCTCATTTTGTAACTGTTTTTCTACCAAACATGTCATTTGTCTAATATGTTAACATTTGGTTCAGTTCCTGATATCAATGAGCAGGGCAGGGAGGGCTCACAGAGTGAAAACGGGGCCAAGCCAGGTAAGCCAGCCAGGTGACCCAGAACAGGCCCCAATGAAGGAGTCCGGAGGTGTAGAGGTCAATGCCAGTGAATGCTCCCACTCACTGCTGGTGGAAAGCAGAGACAGCTGTTGAGACAAGACCCCTGGAGGAAGGAAGTGAGAGCAAGAAACACAAGAGGGACCAAGAAGCCACCCAGGGATGGTCTGTGCCATCAGACTTATGAATAACAGAAGGCAGAGGGACGGTGGCATGGAGAACAGAAGAGGCCTCCTAATATTGGCCAACAGGAAGGTATGGTGCCCTTTCTGCGTGGAGGACAGATATAGTAGGAACATGTTATCCTACTCTGCTATTTAAGGAAAATGAGAGCCTGTGTGTGAACCATATGCTTCCTCCACTCTATCATTCCCATGCTTTGTCATCCACCGTTCCTAAGGCAGCGGCATGAGCCCTTTCATCCCAACTGGGCAACCAGCCTCACTGAATGCGTGCATTATTTATTGTACAAAGTTATCCTACCCGTCGTCAACAGATTCTGAAGTTAGAAAACTCTGCCCCTGTACTTCTTCATACCATGTCCTGAAACTACTTCAGATCTAGCCTCCTTCAAGAAAACTCACTAGGGGTCCAGGAAGAAAAGCCCAAATTACAGGCAATAGAAATGAAATTCTGATTAGTTCACAATACTTCCATAGCCTGAAATGATGCTCAATCTGAATAATTATATCATACCCCATCCTGCAAATGTTATTTTAAAAAGAAAGACAAATACTCATCTATGATAAAGAGTATCAGTCAGCACATTACTCAAGATCCACTTCATGAGATGTGTTTCAGATCTTAGCACAAGGAATAGCTGTGTGGGGAAATTGATTTTGCTTTCACTTATACATATCATGACTTACATAGCTTATCAGATTTTTCCTCTTCTTACTAGCAGTAGAAAAGCTGCTATTATACTGTGAAAATATCAGAGCGATTATAGTTTTTTGGAAGTTATCTTCTTATTTGGGTTCCTTGACACATGACATAATTATGGGCAGGGGATACACTTCACCCAAACCATCAGTGGGTTTAGCCAGTTTAGTCACCCGTCAGTCAATATACATTTATTGAGCATTTACACATGTAGATGTGTTAGAACTAAGGATATGAGGTGGACAGAGAAATGAGACCCCCAGGGCGCCTACACTGTAGACACATTAAGAACGATAAAGAACACTGTATCTCTAACAGTATGAACCAAGTACAGTAAAAGCACAACAGAGGAATGTATTGGTTCTAGCTGAGGCTTGGGGTAAAAGAGAATCAAACAATTTCCATAGAGGAACTGAGATTTGAATTGGACCTTAGAAATAAGGAGTCTTCAAGCAGCAAACCAAAGAGAAGACCGGGGAGAGGGATCAGCTAGCACAGAGGCTTAGAAGAATACAAGACCTAGCAGGTTCAAGGGACAGCCTGGTGTGTGACATGATTGAAGGTAGGGAAGAACTTTACATGTCCATGTCACATTTAGGGGGGTGACCTTTATCCTAGACATGGCAAGGAGCCGTTAGGGAATTTAAGCATAAGCAAGTAACGTAATCAGAATTATATTTTTAAAAAGATAAATGATAGCGAAACAAGGAATGAACAGTTAGAAGTATAAAGTTGTGGGATCAGATGTCATTTATGACCATCTCAGCTCTGGAAATGCCAAATTTGGAGTCACCCGCATGTAGGCACACTCTACAGTTAAAGCAATGGGTATGAATGAGCTCACCTGGAAACAAGTATAATGTAGCAAGAAGAGACTCAAACATAATGTCAACCATTAATGAATGACAGAGTAGGTGGGGAAAGGCCAGACACTGAAGGAGACTGAGAAAGGAGGCCAGAACTAGCAATGATCTTGAACAAGGAAAGTGAAGTTGCAGAAAGATCATGCAAAAGGAGTTGTCAACAGTGCCTAACAAAGAAAAGCCGCTGAGCAAGACTTTAGCCGGACATTGGTGACTTTTGCAAGGTAGCTGCAATAAACACTGGAGGCAGAAGCTAGACTCTGGGGTTAGAGTAGAGGCAGCAGGAATAGACTTTTCTTTTTCAGATACTTGGTTCGGAAGATGAGGGAACAGGCTAAGCATCAGAGAGGCAGGATATGGAGAAGATTCCTTGGGGATGGCAAAAGCTTGAGTATCTGGCCTGGTGGGAAAGTGTCAGTGAAGAGGAGATCGGAGAGGGGAAGAGAAATGGGGGAGGGAATTAGGAAGAGAAAAACAGATGATGCCGGTCTTGAGATGGAAGCTGGGAGACATAATCAGGTGAAATGATCAGCTCTGGAAATCCAACAAGTCACTGGGGAAAAAGACCAGTTTAGCAAATTATTTGATATGGTGCTCATACATTCTTAAAATAGTCCAGCCTGTTCAGTTGGGCTTTTGAGGACAGAGCCATGGTGACCTATGTAGAAGCCAGTCAATAGAAATAGTGATTTTTTTTAAGCAATGGAATTTTTTAAGTAAATCACCCAGGAAATCTCTCCCCCCCCCAACTACCACCCCTTTTTAAAAAAAATTTAATGGTGTTGATACAGCCATTGAAGTATTCAAAGTGTATTGTTTTTAATGGATACTAAAATATCCCATGAGTGAATACTTGCTATCTGTGAAATGGGAAGCTAAAGGCTTGCCAACAGTGAAACAGAAGGGATATTGTGGCTCACGGACAAGTGCTCCCAGATCTCATGCCTTTGGATCATTACTGACATAGGTATTATGGCCCCTGTCTGTAGATATAAGGGTCTCCAGCTGAAACTACAACCAAACGCAAGCTGTCCCCTCTCTGTAGAGTACGGCAGCTCCTCTTAGAGAACAAGATGGCCACCTAAACTGTAAAAAGAGCAGAGAAACAAGCACTTGTATAGAACTTGAGGTTGGGAGTACCATAATTTCTCACAACTAAGAACGCCTAGGACATTAGTTACCTTTGGTTGTAATTCACATTTTTTAAATTGGCAGCAGGTCTTTTCTCCATAGATCACTCACTACTTTTTAATCTGATCCCTGAAACCTTCTAGGAAATAGCATAAATCCAACCTGTTTCTTCTTCCCTCTTTGCAAAGTTTTTTTTTTTTTTGGCTTCTTAGGATTATTTGGCTTTTCTATGCTTAACAACTTGAATTAAATTAAAATCTAATGGAATCAGGAATCAGAATTCCCGATTTACCTTATAATAGAAAAAAATCTTTTAATAGGTGCAATCTTTTTACCAAGAATATGATAATCATTTTAAAATTAAGTATAAAAATTTAGGAACTGAGTGGGCCTTTTGCTGGCTGTAGGGCCAACAGAACTATGTTTATAAATGCATTAAACTAATATTTTTTTAAAACAGGATTAGTTACATATGTCCTACCTATAAGCAAAGAGGTGCATTCACTTGACTACGTAGTTTCTTTATACAGCTATAAAAATGAAAACCTCTATGTCCCATTTATTTTTAGGTAAGCCAGTACCACATCCATGACAGTGTTATGTGACTGGGAAGGAAAGTGTGCTGAAAGATTGCAGAAAGTTGGCTAGCTGTTCAGAGAATGCCCGCCAAAAGTACGGCATTTGGACTGGGTTTTGAAGGGTTAGTAGGATTTCAGTACGGCAAGGACTGAAGGAAGAAATGCCAGGTGGAATGGCAGAGGATACAAATACATAAGAAAATTGAAAAGTGCATGCTTTTAGGGCTGCCTGGATGGCTCAGTCGGTTAAGCATCCAACTTCAGCTCAGGTCATGATCTCATGGTTCCTGAGTTCAAGCGCCATGTCCGGCTCTGTGCTGACGGCTCGGAGCCCAGAACCTGCTTCCGATTCTGTGCCTCCCCTCTGTCTCTGCCCCTCTCCTGCTCACACTCTGCCTCTCTCTCAAAAATAAACAGATATTAAACATTTTTTTAATTTAAAAAAAGTGCATGCTTTTAGTCATCCCACCAAAAATTGATCTCCACCCATCTGCTAAAGTCTAAAAATATAGAAACAAACCAGATATGGTCCATACTCTCAGAGTTCTCACAGGACACCAGGAGAACAGTATCGGCCACCCAACAGGGGTGTGTCCGTGTTTTCTGCCTGTACAATGCTTTGAGCAACCGGAAGGGCAAACTGGATATGCGGTATGGTTGGAGCTTTGCATGCCGGGAGAGTAGGAAGCGGGCCGTCCCAGCAGAAGGAGCAGCTCATGCAAAGACGCCTAGCTATTTTTCCAGTAGAGTTTCTTTTTCTTATTATGTAACTATGAGAAGAATAATACTAGTAATAATGGCTAACATTTATTAAGCTCTTAAGTATTCATCAGGTACAGGTGTTGAAACCTCAGACATCCCTCCGAAGCAGGTATTATCTCCACTTAACAGATGAAGAAGTAGAGATATGGGGGGTTGAGGAACTTACCAGAAGTCACACAGCCAGCAAGGTGGACTGCAGCTCAGGAGTCTGGCTCCAGAACCCACGTCCTTAAAGGTAGTGTCACCATGGGTAAGCTCTGTGGTGAGGTCAAATAAATGTGGGAGACTTGCTGTTCCCAATTCTGCAGTTTGGAGGGCAGTTATATTTTTCAAGCCCTAAAAATCATCTGGAAGGCAGTCACTCGTAAACACGGATTGAGCATTCAGACCATTCTGCTCGACACACTCTCACTTCTATTCCTGGAGTACTAGTATGTCTGGGTGGAAATCGTGCTGGATGGATGTTTGTTTTTCTGCCCCAAACCTCCCTTCTCTTGAGAACATCTCCCCTCTCCAGCCCCTTTCTCTCCAGCCCCATGATTCCTGTGGTGCTGCATGACCTCCTTGGCCATGCTTGTTGGGTCTAAAGGTATGCCTGTCTGGGCTTGACAGAGCTAGAACTTGGAAATGACAACTGGCAGATCCAGGGGCAGTAGCTGTGATATGCAAGGCTTGGCATCTCTGGGCGTGTGTTCTCCGCCACACAAAGAACGTTGCTCTACAGTGGTCGGGGGCAAAACAAACAAGCAGAGTGAACCATGGTTGGGACTTGGATGGAGCAGCGGTTCTGCGGGCATTTGAATGTCTCGATCCCTTTGTCCCCAGGGGCTGGCTGCATGCCTCCCTTGCCTAACTTTAGATCATATAAGACAAACCTATAAACTTCTAAAATACTACCCTGGTGGGGCACCTGGGTGGCTCAGTCAGTCAAGCGTCTTGCTTCAGCTGAGGTCTCAATCTCACGGCTCATGGGTATGAGCCCCACATCGGGCTCTTTGCTGACATCTTAGAGCCTGAAGCCTGTCTTCAGATTCTGTGTCTCCCTCTCTCTCTGACCCTCCCTTGCTCATACTGTCTCTCTCTCTCTCTCAAAAATAAATAAAACATTAAAAATTAATTAATTAATTAATTGATTAATTAAAATAATCCCCTCTTTCTTAAACTAGTTGGATTTCTGCTACTTGCAGTCAAAAAAAATTCTAACACAAGAATTAATGCACATAAAAATCCCCTCCAAAATTTTTTATAAAGCCACCTGAGAACAAGGGCTGTTGTATTACTATTTTAGATAGCATGTAAATAATTACATGGCTGTAAGAAAGGATGAGGTCTTGCTATTTGTGACAACAGGGATGGACCTAGAGGGTATTGTGATACAATGAAATAAGTTAGACTGACGAAGACAAATAACCGTATTATTTCATTCATATGTGAAATCTAAACCAAAACAAAACAAATGAATAGATAAACAAAAAGCAGAATCAGACCCATAAATGCAGAGAATACATTGATGGCTGCAAATGCAGAGAATATGTTGATGGCTGCCAGACGGAAGGGGTCTGGAAGGGATGGGCAGAGGGTTGAAGGGGAGTGGGAGATACAGTCTTTCAGTTATGGAATGTATAAGTCATGGGGATAGAAGGCACCACACAGGGAATAGAAGCAATGATATTGTAGTCGCACTGTATGGTGACCGATGGTAACCACACCTGTGGTGAGCATAATGTAATATATAAAGATGGTGAATCATTACTGTTGTATACCTGAAACTAATGTAACATTGTGTATCAACTCCATTCACATATGTACTTTATAATATATATTCTAATTATTTTATACCTTGCTGTGTTTTCTAAATAAACAAATGTGTGATGTATGTATATTAATAGCACATAAATATACAGAGGGAGAGGTCAGGGAACCCTTTCCCGAAGGTGGTGACCAGCAACCAACAATCTAATTAATGTTGTCAAGTGGCTCAACTTCCTCCACAGTTCTTGAGATCATCCCTCTTCTCTGATCACCAAAATTTTAGGGCTCGGTGATCCCATGTGCTGTAAAGCATGGCAGGTCCCAACAGTTTCCTGAGTCCTTAAGGAATCAGGAAAAGATCTATTTCTGAGTCAAAATGGTAAACAAGATATGACTCCACAGTAAAGCAACTGATTTTTAAATAAATATGCCAAGTATGTGCTTTTCCTCAGAGGCCGTTAGCCCAGGAGTGTGAGGCTGCCATTCCTCAAAGCAGCATTGGACCTCCATTTTGGTGGTTACTCACTACGTGTGCCTCTGAATATTCTTAGCGCTACCAATCTTGTTTTTTATCTTTGGAAACAAGTCTAGACTATTCAGAGTGAGCCAAACTATTTGGAGCCAAGGCTGTTGATTAAAGTGAGTAGTCAAGCTTAGAAAATCACTTGGCATCAGAAATAACATTTGACTATAAATATGGAGATAGATTTTTATTTCATTATTTACAAACTGCCTCTGACAGGTGATTTTGCTTAGTTATGTACTGTTACAATTTTATCTGCAAAGTAAAATTTAAAAATCTTATTTATATGATTTACCTAATCAGATTCATAAATGAGGAGAAGGAAAATCTCTTCTCCTAAAGTCCAAAGTCTTCCAACAAGAGCACAAGAAGTGCTATCGAAAGTGTTTGGATGTATTATGTCAACTTGTAAAAAGAGAGAGAGAGAGAGAAAGAGAGAGAGAGAGAGATTACTTTGGGTTTTACAGAATCTTATATTCCAACTTCAACAAGACTGAATTATCTGGACTATCATCTAACCCAAGGGGGATGTTTATTACCTTGAGCGATGAGAAACAACAATATCCAGAAAAACTTACTTTTAAATGTGACCACTTTCCTTTGAAAAACAAATAGCAGCTCGAATATAAACAATGTTTTTCAATTTTTGCCTTTTAGAAGGTTCTCCTCCTCTATAAGGAGTCCTTCCACTTACCCTGTGGAGCCAATCTACTGAGGACTCTCTTAGGATCCAGGAAACAAAGACATTGAAGGATTCTCTTCGCATTTTCAAAAATGTTACCACGATAGCACTTCCCAAATCTTCTCTTTTCCATATTTTCTGTGAAGTTATAGAACATAAGGATTATAAAGGGTTATAAACCAATCTTTCACATTTCCCAGAAAATAAATACAGCTGCTTTGGAAAGTCTTATATCAGTGAGATTGTGCAAATATTATTTGTTCCAGTTATTTCTTAAATAAATAAATAAAAACTCCAGAAAATCTTAAAACATCATTTCAAACGATACAAATAGAAATGTGACATGCATGGCATGGCTGTCTGCTTTACTTGTACTGTTTTACTGTTTCATATTCTGAGCAAACAGAGAGGCTATTTTCCCCCAAGGGTTCAGGAGGGCATACGATTTCATTTCTTCAGAAAATTGTTTCTCAAGATTTCAATCTTCTTAGCTGGAGATGACAAAACATAATATCAGAAACACTTATGCTTTTTATCTACTATATTTTCAAAGCATAAATAAAGGCCCAGTGTACATTTAAGACAGGTGGATTCAAACTTGGGGATAAATCACATATGTTTTGTACAAATAGTTTTATAATATAAGAATATTTTCATTTTAAGATGCTTACGAGAAGAGCAATAGAAGAACTAAGTCTTTTAAAAGTATTTTTGCATTGTCACTCTTCTTTTACTCAGGTAGCATGCAGTTTTCTACATCTTGGGGTTAATGAGAGAAGTGATAAAAAAAAATTAAACTGGGTTTTTAGAAATAGGGATTCAAATGGGCAACATTCAGCTAACGCTTTCTTTCTTTTTTTTTATTTTTCCTATTTCTATGCAGAGTGGTGAGCACTATTTTGGTTTTCAACCTCATTACACTCCTATTCATAAAGCATCGTATAAAAACCTTAAACTTCAAATGTTTTAAGAATAAAACAAATCATGCATCTATGAAAAGATGAGCATAATGGCCCTTTTGTAGCATGTCTAGTGCAGTTCGCAACCAGTCTTACGCAGCATTAGCCGAGCAATTCCCATTAGCATTAATATGCTCTTAAGTTTCTACTGTCCTATCATTTAAGCAATAATTTGAGGATCAGTTCAATTTCATGGGAATTTCACTATTCCAGGCCAGCTTTATGGCCTTGTGACATAGAGAAATTTAGCTGTTGAGACACTTCAGGTTTCAAGGTCTTTTGTGGAGTAATTTGAAGACACACACACACGTACACACCCATACTCTCGTCATTAAACTAATTCCAGGGATGAAACATGTTACAAAATAAGGTTGCTTCTGAAGCATAAATGCCCATTGGCCTCCAACTTTCCTTCTCTTGCCTCCCAGCTTGTTTGCAGATATCAGAGCAAATAGGTCACCCAGCAAAATATCAGAACAAGTTCTTTAAGGGATGTAAGAGCCACTTAAAGAATACTTGAGTCCCTATTGCATTCTGATTGCTGTCTTGGGTTAAGACATAGCCTCAAGAAGTTCTCTGGTAAGACACCAATTTCTGATCTGGGAGAGTTAACAGAAACTCATTAGCGGAGTTCCCTATGTACAGTATGCATTTAATACATGCTTATTGGACTGAAATAGGACCCTTAAGATCAAGTTCATATGATTTGTCCAATTGATGATGAGCAGAAGCATCAGAGAAAGGGGCAAGAGTCCTAAGTGCTAGGTGGGGAACAGAGGAGTGAGCAGAAAATAAATATCCCATCTGAAAACTCAGAATCCTTACGTAACCAAAAAGGTTGAGAAAAGGACTTTCTTATGTGCTGAGTAAACCATATTCTTGACACCAAAAATTGTTTCTGGTGGTTTCAAGAAAGTTCAGAGAAATCACCATAGTAAGTTAGGACAGCATTTTATATATCCTCACTCACTGAAGGTAGGAGAGACTTGAGGAATAAGAGCATTGCAATAAGATTGATAGGTTGTGAGACTTCTGAACTTTGACACTAATGAGCTACAAAACTTTCATCAAGTTTCCTCGCTACTCTTGAAATCTCTTACTATTTATAGATAATCCTGCTCCAACTTAAGCTTAGCTTCCTATCACAACCTTGAAGATGATCAGTTATAATAGCCATATAACAAGCATTAAGAAAATGCAACACAGGCTCTTCTGCTAAAAGATATATATGTGTTTCAAAAAATACTTGCATTCTGCAAAAATCACAGGACCTACAGGAGAAATAGAGTTAGAAGCAGACCACTCAAACTTAAGCAACTTTGTGACAAAAACACCAACAAAAAGAAGTATAAACTTAATAAAAATATTCTCACAGTTAAAAAAAAATCAAGTTAACTTCCTGACTTGAAAATACTATGGTAAAAACAGGAATTTTTATCTTTAAAAAATGTGCATTTTAGCACAATAAAAGAAAGAGAGATAGAGAGAAGATAGCTTACATAAGAAGGAATATAACAAAGGATTGGGGCTGCCGATTAGTGGAAACAAGAACAAAATACCAAAGATCAGAAAGAACCACACACGAAACATTTCCAAGACAAAACACATAGCCAACTCTTCACAGGACAGTCTTTTTCTTTAGTTTGGCTGTAGGTTCTATATTCTGTGTTCTTCCACAGCTTGCTGTATTCACCTGCTGTCTGATGATGGAAAGCATTAACGATCTGAGAAAAATTACATCTGACCAACACAACTTCTGAGTTATACTGACTTCATTCTCCTAAGAGCTGGTTGCGTAAGAGCTAATTCATGTCATACAAACAAACTGCAGACCCCACTGGAAAAGCTGTTGCCCAAGTGTTGACATGGTATTTTTTTTTTTTAGAAAATATCAAAGTGTTCTATAGCCATTACTTCTTTAACAACCTAAAGACAGAAGCTTGAACCAAGCAACCTCCAAGACCCATCTACTCTTCCATTTTAGGAATATTTAATTCTGGAGGCCTAAGAGCAATTTAACTTTTTTGATGATAGGTAAATGACAACAACTGTAGATGATATAGATGTCGATGACAATAGACGTAGATCCTAACTGGCAAGAGACCATTGCCCAGTACCTCAAGTAGAGAGGAATTTTTCATAGAGAGGTAATGATTTTGACATTCCAGCATAACAAGAAAGCTCAGTCAAACAAGAGGAGAGCTAATCAAGCCATCAATCAGAAGACATCCATGCCTCCAGGAAACAAGTGCCCAAGGTCCATCAGAGTTTTTAGATCCAGAAGGATCTCTTTATTGACAGCCCTCACAGTAGTCAACATTTTCTACCCTTTGGTATGCCTCAATTAATCCATGACCAACAGCCTATTCTACTCTACTGCTTTTCACCAAAAGAATTTACCCAGCCCTCCTTTCTTTTAGGCCCTTCTCAATGCTAAGCAGCTTGCCCTTTTAATCTGCTTTATTCAGCACAAAATACAAAACACAAAGTAAAAGCAGTGGTTGACTTCCATAACTGCCTTTCGTTTTACCTTCTTGGACCCTTTTGCCCTATTTGAATAGTACTGTATCTCCTTCGTGTTCCATTCTTAATGAGGTTATTTACCTCGCATACCCAATGAGATTGTACCTTATATAATAAATTCTCTTCTCTGAAATATGTCTGAGAGGGCAGGCTATTCAACTATTAAAAGGATTAACCTATTAACTGAGAGTGGTCTTAAGGCTGGACACAACTTTCATGCTGAGCTTTCAATTACTTAAAGATGTCGCCATAGCATACAGAGGTGTTTACATTTACATATAGTGGTAGATCAGCCTTAAAAATCGTCACTCACTAACTTTGCAAAATAGCTAGTAAAGAAAATTCATTTGTTACTACGTGTATATTGTTCTTGCTTATGTGTGTTAATGAAATACATGCGTGCTAATAAAGCAAACTGGAAAGTAAAGAATATCATTTCTTTTTTAAAAAAATTTTAAGTTTATTTATTTATTTTGAAAGAAAGAGACAAAGAGAGTGAGCAGGGGAGGGGCAGAGAGAATCCCAAGCAGGCTCTAATGTTCTCAGTGTGGGGCTTGAACTCATGAACTGTGAGATCATGACCTGAGCCGAAACCAAGAGTCAGATGCTCAACCAACTGAGCCACCCAGGCGCCCCAAAGAATATCATTTCTAATACACTGGTGTTGCTATCAATTATGTGTGCTAATGAAATTCATGGATGTACAATCCCTATGGACCCTTAAAATTTCCTTTAAGGAACATAGCATGAAAACTAGAACTCCCTGAGCTGCTAGGAAAGATGACACGTGCTGTGAAGACCAATGAAGGTGGTCCCAGGCTGCTCTCTGGAGGTGTCAGGAGAGGTAAAGGCTGTTGAAGTGCTTAAAAACAATAGGACAGACAACTCACTTCCCTATCACTCTCTTCAGAGGGCCTGGGGATCATAGCCCTGAACTATTTCCTTCCCTGCCTTACCAAACAACTGGCAATAATGTTTGACAACAAAATGTGTTAGTAGAAGTTTGTAGAAAGCATGCTCTTTATGAATAGACCTATCACAACATGTGAGTTACATATAATAAACAAGAGTCATGAAAAACTACATGGAAAAGCTATCGAGGACTAAGGTCAAGGCTGATACCCACCCCAAATTCAATAGCAGGACATTCCAAGTACAGAGGTGCTGATGCTAGGTGAACACAGGACGACTGCCGAGGAAGGACGTAAGAGGAAGGGGAGAGGGTCCAGGCAAGCCAGCTGACTAGAGTGGGGCCCTTTCTAGGGCCAGCGCCTCTAACCAAAGGTTAAGTGGAGAAAGGCAGCTGGTCATCGATGCTTGAACCTCCAGGTAAAGCCCAAGGGAATGGGAGCTGTGGAGAGCAATAGTCCAGATCCTTCCCTCTCTGGCTTCAGGAGAAGATGTGGAGGTACAACAAAATCCAAAATTACAGCTTCTTCAGCCAATTCTGGAGTCCCAAACTTCAAAGATAAACATCTGTATCAGGGGCACGATGTTTTGCTAAGAAACAATTTAACAAACATGCCTGGAGAACATACTATCTGCCAAGCACTGTTCTAAGTGGAGAGTTGAAGGTACCTAAGAGAACAATTAATCCCTCAGTGAATGTGAAGTGCAGGAAGAAGTTTGCATCCTTTGTATAAACCAAACATGTGCACAGAAAAACATTTTGATAGACAAAATAATATTAGGGAACACCTGGGTGGCTCAGTCGGTTAAGTGTCCGACTTCAGCTCAGGTCATGATCTCACGGTTCGTGGGATCAGGCCCCACGTCAGGCTCTGTGCTGACAGCTAGCTCGGAGCCTGGAGCCTGCTTCAGATTCTGTATCTAACTCTCTCTCTGACCCTCCCCTGCTCATGCTGCCTCTCTCTCTCTCTCAGAAATAAATAAAAATACTAAAAAAAATATTAGAGTGCTCTCAGTAAAAATCTCATTGGAAAGACAATGTTTTAAGCAACACAGTATCAAAGAATTTAGATGTTGGTTTTAGAAGTTCACTTAGTACTAAGAGTAGAAATGTAATTTATATACAGAGTAACTCAAAATCATCATTTCTGTTGTCAAAAATCAACTCAACTCTGTGTGGCATCACAGAAAGACAGCCAATGACAAAAGAAGAAAACATGCACACTGCCCCTTATAAAGGGGAGGGGAAGCCAGCAAGCACTATAATATTCTTTTCCAGCTTCTAAAACAATAATGACAACCCCAACAGTGTTTTGCAAAATCAAGGCAACCTAAGGAGTGGCCGTCTTCCTTAAAGGGGTACTTGAAGGGGAGCCTGGATGGCTCAGGCGGCTGAGCGTCCAACTTTAGCTCAGGTCATGATCTCAAGGTCGTAGGTTCCAGCCCCCCATCTGGATCTATGCTGACAGTTCAGAGCCTGGAGCCTGCTTCTGACTCTGTGCCTTCTTCTTTGCCCCTCTCTCACTCATGCTGGCACTCTCTCTCCACCCCCCACCTCAAAAATAAATTTTAAAAATGGATATTTGAAGATACTCTTCAGAATATCAAAAACAATTATGGAACATTTTTACAGGATATTTTCATCACCTTAAAGTATATAAGGTAAAGAAAGTGTGGCTAATAAAAAGCCAACTTTAACAAATAGATAAGAGGGGAGATGGTGTGCTACAATGAAACATGTATGAATAAGCCTAGCTTCAAATGCTGCCTCTGTCACTTGCTAAGTGTGTGACCTTAGGTGAATTACTCAATTGCTTTGGATTTCTGCTTGCTTATCTATAGGATGG
Source organism: Proteles cristata cristata (assembly GCA_017311185.1). NCBI lineage: Eukaryota > Metazoa > Chordata > Mammalia > Carnivora > Hyaenidae > Proteles > Proteles cristata. The sequence continues at coordinate 308,748 of JAESUZ010003820.1, forward strand.
AGATGAAAATTAGATCTCTTTCAAAGAATCCTTTTAAGGATCAAATGACACTGTGTATATAAGATACCTCCTAACAGCTTCGGTGTAGATTAAGCATTCAGTCAATTCTGGTTTCTCAAGTAGGAATCCAGCACATCAGAGTGTGTGCCAGGTACACTGCTATACACAGACATGTAAAATAAGTGCCCACAAAGTCAATATTTCTCTAAAATCTTACAGATAGCATAAATTTACCTAATCTTTTTTAAATAACTTTTTTAGTTTTATTTATTTTTTGAGAGAGCTAGAGACAGCATGAGCAGGGGAGGGTCAGAGAGAGAGGGAGACACAGAATTTGAAGCAGGCTCCAGGCTCTGAGCTATCTGTCAGCCCAGAGCCCGATGTGGGGCTCGAACCCACGAACCGGGAGATCATGACCTGAGCTGAAGTCAGACACTTAACTGACTGTGCCACCCAGGCACCCCAGCTTATCTAATCTAAATCATGAAGTCCATTCTTATCCCTATAAAGTACCACAAATTCTCAGTTTGGGATGTTATCATCAGATGTTGCTATAATTGCTATCACAAGGCAAATGTAGACCAAACTGCACTAGGATGCAGTCCTGTGTCTGCATTGAATGTTTATCAGAACCCAGATTTAGGAAATTATTTGAACGTCCATAAAAAGCAGTCCGGGTAGTTGTGAGATTTCCAAAGAAATGTTTTAAGGGAAGATCAAAGATTATGTATGCCACATTGCATATAACAAAGCAACTACTTATTAGAAGACAAAACCTTTGATTCATTCTTCTTAATTAAAGGAATTAATGATCTGTGTATGTCTATATATATGCACATAAAGGTAGGTAGAGAAAATATGTTAATGTGGGTGGGGGGGCTCTCATTCCACTCTATAAGCTGAGAGCGCTTCATTTAAGCTGCTAGTTCTAAAAAAAGAAAATTATCCAAGCTTCTCAGATCCCTTCCTCATTTTTAAGTCTGTATCATTCATAAAGCATTCATCTCTTTCCTTTATTCCAAGGTTACCAAGGTCTTTATATTTTTACTGCTCAGATAAACTCATTTTTTTTCTCTTCCTTTTGAAGGAAGAGAATTTTAGTTTAGTTTAGATTTTAGTTTAAACTAAAATCAACTTTCCCCTGACTTTGCACATGTGAAAATGTTTTGGATTTGGGAGTAACTGAATTGTCAACTTAAATTTAAAAATCTTTCTGTAATACAGTGATTTGTTATAGATTATTATTCCAGATTTTTAAAAATATTTTACTTGAAAAGTTAGAATTGCTGAAAGTAATATACATTCTTGATATTCAATTTGGAAAATGCAGGAAAAAGAAGATAAAGAGAAAAAAAGTGAGTCATATACTAAAACCCAAACATAATTAGTTAAAATTTGTTTTCTTTCTTTCCAGTCTCTTTACATACATTACATATATCCTTCCATGCAAGACCAGACTATAAGACCGTGCAAACTTATATTCACTTTTCTCTCAATATTAAATCATGAACATTTTCTTGCATTATTAAAAATACATCAAAAATATTTAAATGCATTAAACACTCCCATTCCTGAACATTCTGACGACCTATTTTTCTCACTATCAAAAATAATTCTGTGATGAACCTCATTTTACAATGCAGTTATGTTTAGATCTACAAAGCAAATGTACAAACTTAAACTCTATTCTGAAGGAGAAATGCAAGGGGAGATATTACAGGGAGGAGTAAAACCAGGCACCCAAGCCCGCAGGCCATGTTTGCCTGAGTATAAGGGGAAAAAACTCATTATCCCTTGACAGCTGCTCTGTGGTCTACAAAAAAGTTGAGGGTTCAAGCCTCTTCTCACGTATCAGGGGTCAATGGCTTCAGATGCTTCAGAATGGACAGTGAGTGACTCACGAGTTTGACAACAGCCCGTGTGAAGGAAGCTACAAGAGGCAAGTGGAACCCCACACACTGCACCTCACTCTGTTTTAAGGATACAACTGTGTACAGGGGTGCCTGGGTGGCTCATTCGGTTAAGCATCTGACTTTGGCTCAGGTCATGATCTTACGGTTTGTGGGTTCAAGCCCCACATCCAGCTCTGTGCTGAAGCCAAGCTCTGTGCTGACAGCTCAGAGCCTGGAGCCTGCTTCAGATTCTATGTCTCCCTCTCTCTCTGCCCCTCCCCAGCTCACATTCTGTCTCTCTGTCTCTCTTCTCAAAAATAAACATTAAAAACATATACATACCAGTTTGTAAAACATACAAGCTAAAAGGATTAATGACTAAAAGGAAACCTAAGGAAGAAAAACAATTAGTGCATTCTACCACAATAGAATGTGGTAAAGAGCTTTTTAAATTTCTCTCTTACCATTGTGCTTTACATTTCTAATATTAAAAACCGAGAGAGGAAAAAATAAGCAGGTATTGATGAAAAAAACTCTAACTTCATGACATCTTTGCATGAGCCGGAGTGGGGGGGGCAGGGACAATTAAAGAACAATCTAAGGGGATGGGCCTATAATATTTATAATCTCAAAATCCAGTAAGATACCTGTGATCCCTTACAATGCCTGCATCTCATTTTCAATATTCACCTTCACTAACCTGACAAATTTTAAACAATTCACATGTCTGAAAGTGATCACTGATAAAGCTATTAGCAGTTGAAAAGCATGCAAGACCTAAACACTGAACTAGGGTTCCATTTTTATATTAATTTTGCCACCAGCGTGGCATTGCTGCTTTGCACCTGGCATACAGCTTCTGGCTGTAGGGATCATTTAAAGGATTCTTTAATGCCCAGAGAAAAAGGTACTTGCAATTCAATTGATTTTTTTACATCATTAATCCAAATATTACAGTAATATTAAGTAATATCTTTGATGGCTATTCTCCTAGAAGAGAGCCATAGCATGCCTGTTCTATCGACTCATGGTCCAACTTTGAAAATGACATAAGGGCTACGTATTCTCTCCCTGGAAACATGTGCATGCACGTATACAAAATTATGTAGGGAATTTCTGGAGGTCCTTGGATCCTGTTATTCACCTCTGAACCAGAAAATAAAAATGAATTTATAGAGAAATAGTGAATTGGCTAATTCAGAAGTGTAGGTGGAGACAGAAGAAGGGTAGGACGTTGAAAAAGGGGGTTTCTGTTCTGGGCCACACTTAGCCTAGAAATCCCTATTCTCTACTTTTCACAGCAGCTCTGTGCACTACATATGATTTTTCTATAGCTACGGAAACTAAGGTTCAGAGAGGTTATGTAACATCTCCAAGGTCAGACTGCTGGAAAGTGGCAGAATCAAAATGCAAACCTGGTCTCCTGCCTTTTTAAGTCCAGCATCATTTCACTTAGTACTTAACTGAGTCAGCTTACTGCTTTCCCATCGTGGGACTTCTCAAAAGATAACTGAACTATTAGCCCAAACTCATCCACTAGACTGGGAACTCCCTGAGAGCAGGGGCCGCGCCTCACTCATTTTCCTTCTCAGGTGCCTGTCACACAGAAGGCACTCATTAAAGGAGAAATTAATGTATAAATGAACACACTGGGGAAACAATCCCATAGAGAATGGCAGACGCTATACACAGCCGTGTGTTGCTGCAACAGAAAGGTCTCTGTCATCACTAAATACTCCTTTAGATGACCGCTGGGAGCAGACTTTAATATATTTGAAAACACACGTGGTAAAATGCTTTTGTAAAGAAATGGCATTTAATCCTTTTGAAAAATAACCGACTCATAAAGCACAAAATAGCTTTACAACAATCTGCCTAAAATCATCAGGTCAGCAATTAACATCCTCTGGTAGTGAACTACTACATCGTATAAAAACCAAACTCGTGTTGAAAACAAGTGCATAAATTAGGACTATTTCTAAAGATACTTAATTTTACAAAATTCATAATAAAAGCTCCAATGCATTTTTTTGCTTCTGCAATAATTGCTCTAAAGATGATAACTAAAGCACCATTTCAACGTACTAAAGGTAATTGCAGCATTTACTGCTCATGTCATGTTGATGTATGACTATGTATCAAAGGTCATCCTTCTGTACTCATACATTATCAAATTTGAAAGCACAGTATTTGATTCTGACCAACCTTTAAACTGCCCACAATGTGTGTGAAAAATAGATGGAGTTTTACCTTGGGTGTTGTGTTTTGTTTTTTTTTTTTAAATGAACCCATGTTTCGGAAGCAGAAGGGTCAAGAAGCCAGTGGCAAGGTTAGATGTCAGCACTATGAATCTCATACTGTCTTATCTTATCAATGAGGTCTAGTACAATGATCACAGGCTAAAATTGCTGTACTAATGAAGACAAAGGTCTAAAAAATTAGATAGCACAGGCCCTCTGACGGAGGGCAGTACCTTGTGGGCGATAATGCAGAAATGAGGACATAAATCACTCTTTAGCGAAAATAAAACCTATAATGAACAAATTGAATTGTTTACATGTCTATTGGAGGCACTGTTAAAAACACAAGTGGCGACTGCCATACCTCTTGTTACTCTGGAACACAGCAGCCCTGAATTCAGTTTCTTTATTAAGGCAAGTCATCTGCTCCCCACTTCTCTTCCAACTCCAAATACATAGCACGACTGGCCCAACATACAATGTAGTTGTCTTGTTTCCTCCTACCCTAAAGGAATGCTGGACATCCACACTTGTGTCAAACTATTGCTTACAACTTTGCTGGCAAATAAATTGCTCATACCCAAAGCTACTAAAACCTGCTGCTCTCCCCGTTGGTGGTTGGGGGTGTGTGTGGAAGGGTAGGGAGAGCTGGGGAGCAACAGGAAAGAGAAAATCCCCACCCTTTAGTAATGATTGTGCTTGTCTTTAAATACATAAAACACTAATTTCATCAAGCCCAACTACATGAGATTGCCTACTGAAAAGATCATACAAACCCACAGAAAGAATCCAGGTCTTTAAAAACTAAAATCAAAAGAATGTGGTAAAAAGAATTCACAACATCCACCCAAAACATGTTCCAAACATATCAATTTTATTTCAGCCTGTACTTAGTTTATAAAATTCAGCATCCTATTCTAAAAATTCATGTATTATTTCATTGTGTGAACAGTCATAATGAAGAATACAAGCTCATTCCAAACTTTGATTGCTTTTGGTTCCTAGGAAAAAATATTTTTTTAAAAAGCAAGCCACTATAATTTAATAAAATGTGTCAACTCTTGAACAGTAGGCAAAAGCTTTAGACTTCTTGCTATAAACAATAAGGCACAAATAGCCTATTTTATTTTTAGGAAAAAAATAACCTAGGCTAACTGTAATTAACAAAATATATCATATGAGTGCAAGGTGTAGTTATACTTGCCATGTGCAGTATACAATACCTTTTTTTCAAATTTTTTTTTAATATTTTTTATTTATTTCTAGGAGAGAGAGAGAGAGACAGCATGAGCAGGGGAGGGTCAGAGAGAGAGGGAGACACAGACTCCAAAATAGGCTCCAGGCTCTGAGCTGGCAGTCAGCACGACTGTTCGAGCCCGACGCGGGGCTCAAACCCACGAACTGCGAGATCATGACCTAAGCGAAAGTCAGACGCTTAACCGACTAAGCCACCCAGGTGCCCCAATACCTTTTAGTGTTTTTTTTGAGGCAAGTACTCAGCTTTAAGGTCTCAATTCCAATGACCTATATAATGAAAGAGGAAATACTCCTAAATTGTATTTTGTGAGTGTGTATATCCAGACTCCATCAGAAACAGTATCAAAAAAGCACCTACTTACTCCAGAAAATTCCTAAATTAACATCAATCATAACATTAAGTGGATCAGAAATGAGATAATAAAAATAAACAGAAAAACAAAACAAATTTCAAAACACATCATTTGAAGTTAAATATGAGATCATAGAGTGGGGAATGTAGAGATCGTCAAGAAGGGGGGTTTGTTAAACCAAATTATTTTATATACGGTTTAGAAACCTTGCCTAAATAATGGATTCATGTGAATTAGGGAACAGCTGCCACACTGTAATCCCTCCCTAGCACACCGGTATCTCCAATTCAGTTCATTCAGTTATTGAACATCTATGTTGGGCACTCAGAATACAAAGACAAATGAATCCTCCCCACCCTCAGTGTGCTCACAATTTCCATATCTTCAAATCTTGAGCTAGTGCTTCTCACTTTCCAGCTGCAATCACTTTATTTATAGGTATTTCAAATAGAAGGAGCACACCAGCCACTAGGGCAGATCCGGTCAGGCCTATCACTTACTTACATGAATCTTCTCTCTAAACATTAATGTAGCAGACATCATACCAGGTTTTAGTTTAGTTTTGTGTTGTTTTGTTTGAGGAGAGCAAGGGTGAGAAAACAAAAAATGAGGAACACAGCCTGTCTTCAGCATTCATAATCAAATGAGGAAGGCAGGCAATAACAAGAGGTCAGGAGACTACAAGTTACATACGATGTGTAAGGTACAATGAGAACAATAAGTAAGTAACTGCTTAGGAAAGCTGAGGAAGAGGTCACTCAGAAGATTAAGGATAAAGCTGGGGCTTAAAGAAAAGCGACTTTAACAAGAATAGCATCATGTAAGCTCAGTGCAGAGCATCTCTCAGAAGCACCAAGTACTCATCTGTGGTCAGTGCATAAGGGAGAGTAGTGGGAGAGAAAGCTGGAATAGGGTACCCTTACAAGCCACCTAAGGAGTCAGCCATATACAAATGAACCTTAGAATATTTTTCTTAACTTGTGTTTTAGAAACCTCCTACAGCAATATGGATGGATGAACCAAAACAGAAAAACAAACAAACAAAAAAGACAAAGGAGACTATTGGAATTCACCTAAATTGTAAGGATCAAATTATCTGGCCCTTCCCTACTCAGTAATTCAAATTTGAGATTTACAGAATTGCTCACACTATAAAGTCTGCACAAAGACTTACAGTGGTTATTTCCCACTGTATGTGTGTGTGTGTGTGTGTGTGTGTGTGTGTGTGCACGCACCTGGGTTCACATACTACCAACTCAACAGCTAACTTACATGCAAGCCACTAGGAATATACTGACAAGTAAAAACAGATATGGGCCCACCTTCAAGGAGTTCATAGTCTGGCGTAGGAGATAATGTTATGGAGGAATTTCAAGGGGAGGGTGTCTGAGTACAGAGTCTGACACGTGTTCAGCTGAGAAGATTGCCCTGAAGTACTTGAAACATCACAAAAATAGGAGAAATCCAAAAGAACTTTATTCTTTCAGCCAGCAAGAGAAGACTCACAGAGAGGGAATAGGATAAGGATTTAAGGATCCTATGTTCTGGGGCACCTGGTTGGCTCGGGTCATGATCTCGCCATTCATGGGTTCAAGCCCTGCACTGGGCTGTACACAGACAGTGGAGAGACTGCTTGGGATTCTTTCCCTGACCTCGCTCTCCACCCCTCCCCCCCCACCTTGTACTCTTTCAAAATACACAAACTTTAAAAAAACGATTTAAAAAATCCTAGGTTCTGATTCCATTTACAACATCTATAAACTAAGAGGTCTTGGAGAATTAATTTAATTCCTACTTGATAGGATTCCACCTCCTCACATGGTTTAAGAGATATATGTGAAAGTATCTAGCAAACAGGGAGGGCCTGACCAGGAGCAGGTGTTCAAAAAAGGTCCATTTAATTCCTCACTTCTTTCACCCTTCAAAATCAGACTAAGATAAAAATATTTATTTTCACAAAAATAATTATTTTCCCTAGTTTTCCTAAATCAAGTGCCAGGGATCTGGTAAAAGTCTTTGGCAGCTGAAAATTTGGCCTGTTCCCATATAATCTTGGAATAAGAACTTTAAAAAACTAATTTATGAAGGAGATTTTTGAGAATACATTTTAATCTTCTCAGAGCTCTTCCAACTTCTACCATTTTTGCTGCCAAAGAAAAAAGGAAGGTATAAATATTTTTTAAAAAACTAGAGAAAAATGCATAAAGCAGACAATCTAGGTTGTAAAATGCATCAAATAATATAGAACTATATAAGTGGGTAGTATTTTCTTCTTCTAAAGTCTACAAGCAGTATAAATTAAGCCACACAGCAGGCCCTCTGGAGGAGAATGAACGGAAATTTAAGTGTAATCTAAATTTCACACAAAGGCAAACTAAAGGGTACTTGGGGGCAACACCTATTATCCAATAAATTCAACAATTTTTAAAAAGACTTTTTAAAATAATATCAAGGTAGAAAATATAGATTCACTTCTGAGGAGGAAATCGTCCGACTTTGGCTCAGGTCATGATTTCACGGTTTGTGGGTTCGAGACCCATGTGGGGCTCTGTGCTGACAGCTCAGAGCCTAGAGCCTGCTTCAGTTTCTGTGTCTCCCTCTCTCTCTGCCCCTCCCCTGCTCACACTGTCTCTCTCTCTCAGAAATAAATTTTTAAAAAAACAGAAAGAAAGAAGGTTGAGACAAATTAAGTTTATGGACCAATAAAATTTAGGAGTTTTTATTCTTTTTAATTTTTATTCTTATGTTTGTATTCTAATAAATGTACTTTGCTCTATTTATAAATTTTTCTAAATTCAGAGCCTGAATACATTTATTTATTAGCTGGGTGGAGTTAATATATTTAGATCTTCAATAAGTTTGAAACAGGAGTGCCTGGATGGCTCAATCAGTTGAGTGCTTGAGTGTCTGACTTTTGATTTTGGCTCAGGTCATGATCTCACAGTCATGAGACTAAGCCCCATGTCAGGCCCCTCCATGCTACCCTTGGAGCCTCCCTGGGATTATCTCTGGCCCTTCCCTGTTCACTTGCAGGCACCCACACACCCTCTTACTCTCCCAAAATAAATAAGCATGAAAAAACACTTTGAAACAAGTCAAATTACAAGCTAAGATTTAGCAGATCATCAATTCACAATCGTATTTATATTTTTAGTAGCTCTTTAGGAGTCCATAAACTGTATCTAAATCTCTTCCACAATTTTTACAGTGAATTGAAGTTATGCTATATAATAATGTACCACATTATTTTCTTCTGATTTTCTAAGGCAGTTCTGTTTTCCATAATTGTTTTAAAATAGCTATTCATAATTCCATAAGTCATCCCATTTGACCCTTTGATTTGCACACAATCTAACAGGTAATGTTGTAATTTTGCAAAGTAATATTAGAAAAAAATAAGAAAATATGTTACATTTTTAAAATAATCTTTAACACTAATATTGATTGGCAGTGTAAAATTGATGGTTCAATAAAAAGTGTCCTGCATTAAGAGTTAAGATCTGATTTCCAGCTTGGTTCAGATGCTAGCTAGTCCTATGACATTAAGTCATTTAGTTTTTCTGACACTCAGCATATACTTAATGAAAATCATTATCTAATTAGAATATCTCTCCCTTTCTCCCTTTCTCTCACACACACAACACACCCACTCGCGCGCACGCACGTGCAAAGCTATAACTCTCATGACTCAATTGTGTTCTCCATAATAATATTGTGTATCTAATGCGTAAAATGAGAAAGACGAATTTCAGCAATAAAAGGCATAGGTTAACAACAACTAGCAAAATTTCCAAATGTGGATTCTATTACTATTTTGATGCAATTTGTTAACTATTTATTGAGGGCCCCCATGTCAGTGTGAGTGGGAGGATATCTGAAGCAAGGGAAGAGGAACCTAGGGGATTATAAAACACTTTGCATATGCAACCCAGAGAAAACGTTAGGATAGCTACATTAACAGTGGGGTAAGGCAGGGGGAGGGTCAGGGGGAGCAGAGAACAATGGCGATAGTTGTGGTCTAGAAGCAAAATTACACAAGGCCCTGTACACCCTATCAGTAAGTTTGAACTTCATCTCAAGAACAATGAGGAATCATTGAAGGGTTTAAGCAATTCCTTTTCCAATTCTGAAAACTCGTTAGGATATAGTGCACAAAATAAACAGCAAGTGGGCAAGACTAGAGACAGAAACCAGTGAAGACATGGTTTTGAGATAACGGAGGCCTGAATTAGAAGGAAGCACAACAATAATTAAGAGCAAGACATCTGAGGTTGTTTGCCTGCATTCAAATCCCAGATTTTCCACTGCCCAAGTTGCTTACTCTCTCTACAGCTCAGGTCTTTCATCTATAATCCAGAAATAAAAATCCTCACAGAGTTATGCCAAAGAACAAATAAGACAAGACACATTATAACACTTAGCATGTTTCCTGGCACAGAGTAAGGCTGCAAATGTGTATTATCATTATTAATGTAATGTTAACGGGATGGAGAAATGAGAAAATAACTAGAAGATGTTTTGGAGACTGAAACAGACAGTGAAGATAAAGGAAAAAGTGTGAAAGGGTTGAATGGACATGATAGTTGAAACACATAATGTCTGAAAGTTTTGAAGATCTGAAGGAGAAAATAGCAGTTTTTAATATACTGATTGTAAGAGACATTTAGAAAGCAAGTGAATGTATCTCTCTGAAGTGAAGCAAACAGATCAAGCCTGGAAATCTGAGAATCAGAGAGACAGGTGTTAATTAAATCCATGGGGTTGATGAGATCCTCCAGAGGCTGAATATGCAGAGTGAAAAAATGCTGGCACTAAGTAGAAGCTACGGAACACCAGTATTTAATGGATGGGTAGGGAACGAGAAGCCTGCAAAGGATGCTGAGAGAAAGGGGCCAGAGTGTGAGAGCTCAAAAGCCAAAAGAAAAAAAGAAAGTTTCAAAACACGGGGAATGCTCAACAATGTCAATACTGCCAGGCAGTGGACTAAGTTAAGGACTGAAAGTTTTCACAGGATTTAGCAACAAAGGTATTCATTTACATAATAAACATGTATTAAACACTGGTTAGACCTGGAGATACAGCAGTAAATAAGATAAAAAAGAACCTTGCACACAAACTTCATGTTGTGAAGTAAACTGTAAACAAATAAAATACTAAAATTGTGTTAAGGATCGAAAGTAGAGATTAAGGGACATGAGAGAGCAACAGGCAGAGGCCAGCTTTAGACCAGGAATTTAAAAGCGTACCTCTCTGAGAAGGGACCATTTAAGCTGAGACCTAATGTAGGATGGGTTTAGCATGGTCACAGAACTGGAAGGGCCCTGAGGCTGCAGCATAATGGTGGAGGAGGCATGGAGAGGTAAAAGCCAGACCACGTTTGTAGATCATGCTGAGGATACAATGAGAAGAGTTTAGAAAATTTCTGTTGAGCATTTCTAAGTAGGGAAAATCACGCTAGCTACTAACGCTCAGTAGTTTGTTTTTCCTCGTCTTAATAGTAGTTTGTTATAATAGTCTTAACAATCGGAACATTTTACCACTCTTTAAAACCATTATTACAATATCAGAATAACCTTTTCTATTTTAAAGGGTACTATACAATCATAGCACGTTACCCATTGCATTAGTTTTACTAATCCCCTTTTAACCTTCTTCCACATTGTTATTCCTCATATTTGCTTGATTCTATCATTAAATTATATTTCTCTGAAATACTCCTCATTTTCAAGCAATGTATATCAGAATTTGAAGGTTTTAAAACATGAAGACTCAACAAGATGTTACTAAAATGTTTATGAGCCCATAATGTACAAAGCCTGATGGGTTCACTACACCCCCCCCCAAATAAAAGGATTATATTCAGAGATTACATTCCACAGCTTCAGGTTTCAATTTCCTTAATCTGTGTGTTTATACACATATATAAGATAGAGAAAAGTTGGTACAGAGAACTCTAGCTTGATTCTGAGCAGCTGAACTATATGTTCACATTTCTTTTATTTCCTTATGTGCAAGAGGAAGAATTTATAGCCCTTCCATATTTCACAAGGATATCAATATAAAATGCTACCATTTGCCTAGTTATCTATTAATAGGTATATTATACAAATTATTTTTCATCATCCCTATACATCAACAAGTAGATATTATATTTCCCAATTTACAGGTGAAAAACCAGTCTCAGAGAGGTTGAGTTACTTGCCCAAGACTGCAGAGCTGAAATTTAAACCCAGTTTTATAATCAAAAACTCTGGTCCCTATACCATAATGCCTCAGACTATTAACAGACTGGGTTCATTAAAATACCTATCAGCTATAAGATATTAAAATATAAATATGAATTTTAAAATAACATTATTTTATTAAATTTTTAATAAACTATATACAATTTAGAAATATTTGCTATATATACCATTTTGTATATCTCTTCCTTTGGCATAACTTGATTTCAATTTTTTGAATAATTAGCATGTTGCCTGGCACAGAGGAAGGTAAGATAACCACACTGTATGAAAGGTACGAGAATTACCATTCTGGGTCAAATTTTCTCCCAGTTAATACATATATTAAATCCAATGAACTACTAGTAACTACCTACCTATTCTCACAATACTTATTTGTCTCTCAAAATAAAAAATTGCAAATGGCTTAAGGTTTTCCTGAATCAGGAAACTCTAATCTCTGATTAGAACCTCTACATCTCCCTATTTCTCTGGTTTTGAAAGGCAATTGGTCTGAACAGAAGCATCAAAATTTGCTCTCAGGAGAGTCTATAGACTAACTGTATTAGTGAGCTCCTCTTACTAAGATTTTTCAGAAGCCAAGTCATCTACCAAGACACTGACTGAAGAAGTCTAGATATTTAACAAAAAGAAACTGCTGCCAGATCATCTTTATTTTCTTTAACAATACACAAAGCACAAAATTCACTTATAATATCACCAATATTTTACAAGTATAAATAATGTTCTGAATTCAAGTACAGTCAAGTGCAGAGATATTTCCTATAGGTTAATATGTAAACATAAGCTAATTATATACATCATGTGCCTTTGGCCCAGCTGCAAAATAAGACACATCAAAAAGAAACACTGCACTTGACTGTTCAATTGCATTCTTACTGAGAATTCGTACCAATGTCTATATAGTTATTTGTAACTTTCATACCACTTAATGCAAATGCCTAAATAGACATTTCTCCTCCTGGCAAATATCTCAAGAATTAAAATTTTATCCATTTTTAATGATGAATTATTAAAAATCTTAATTGGGCTTCATTCCTTAAAACGAACTCTATTAGAACTTACTCATAACCAAAGTTCTTCCTATGTCAAAATGGATATTATTTACAGGTCAGGTCACACATAGAGAAAACAAGAATGCTATGTTTGTTTACTTTTAGAAAACATCTAAAAGCTGATTAAACAGTGTGGGTCTTTGTACATTCCAAAGGATCTTACTTTACTGGTATCACTTGCCTTTAATTTAATACCCAGTAGCTACACCTCTGTCATGTTAAAAGAGCTAAGCAATCTGAATTCAAATGATATCAAGCACATCCTTGGAGGGGAAGGGGGGAAAGAAAGCAACACCTACAAAGCAGTAACTGACATCGAGACTACAAATGTCCAGTGAAAGGCACGTGGAAGCATTTACTACACTGCCACGAGAGATTCTCCACTGAGTTCAGGATTCGGAATAGAATCCGCTCTGGGAACTGTTGATTTGGCTTCATTCACTGAGGTCTCCTCATTCTCGGTCTCTTGTCTCTCCTCTGGGTCCTCTGTGCCAAATACTTTTTCAATCCCTTGGTTTGTCTGCTCTGGATCTGACATTTTCTCGTCTGTCTGCTCTGTACTGTTATCAAGAATATCTTGTTCTTCTAAAGATTCTGAAAAGATAAAGTCAAGACTTTAGGCATATCCAAATGTTAAAACTGCTAAAGAAGATAAACAAAAGATAAGCACACACATACATGGACTAAGAAACAGGAGAATGGTCTAATATTATCCTTAAGGATAATATTAAACCCTTTAAAATATGTACTTGGCTCCCTATAGCATACCATATATGAATTGGTATGAATGAAGGACAAAAGAAAAAATAATTTGGGGAAAACAAACCCATAAATATACTTTTACCCAAAGCCTGATATTTTCCTAATATTGAGCAACTTTCACAATATTCAGGAACCTTCCTAAAGATGTATTTGAAAGTTAAATGTCCAAATATGGCAAATGAAGTTCCAACAGATTTATGTGCCATAAGAAAACAGTACAGCAAACAAAGCCAATGTATTAAGTCCCAGACCTGAAGGAACTATGTCCCTTGCACACAGGCAACCCTGTAAACAATGTGTGTGTGTGTGTGTGTGTGTGTGTGTGTAGGCTGTGCTATTTCCCACACTGATTTACATCTCTATTATCCAACACATATTCTGGATCTAGCTTTTCCAAAGCATGACAAGTCTCCCTTCAACCCTCTGCAAGACAAGTTCTCAGGATTTAAACCTCTGAGTCAGCATATGCTATAGACTGAATACTAAGAGAAGGAAAGGGTCTTTTGCTCCTGTCTCCATAGTAGAAGCTAAGTGAGGGTCTTGGTTCCTATCTAAAAATTTACTCCCTTTAAATTCTCTTTTGAGTTTCATTAAATTCAAATCCCTAATAGTAATAATAACTTTATTCAATAGAGTCCCTTTAATTCTTTAAAGGGTAGATGGGAATGTCAGAAACCAAAAGCTTTGGGTTCCTATTTTCCAAGTCAAAAATAAAAATCCTAGCTTTTGTTTTTGTAATAAATAGTAACAAATATCCTTGCTAGGAGAAATATTGTTAAATCACATCAGCTAAACAAATAAGCAGATTTTATTATGCTCATACAAGATCCCTTATGATATACTACGAATGTTATTTATTTAAAAAATCCAGAGGAAAAACCAGTCTACATTAGTAAAAAGATCAAGTTTAGTTCCTTTACAGTACAGGTCAGAGTCTTGCTAAATAAATAAAATCAGTTAATAGTTTTACAAAGAAATGACGTGCTGTACGGACACATGGAAATGTGGGGGTCTTACAAATTCATGGTTTACCATTATCAGTTTTAATAAATACAAATTATCTATATCTCACACACTTTATGCCAAGACTTCATAAAAATATTAAAAAGTAATTATTTCTTTAAACAGATCTTGGACTATAGTTTACAGAATTCATTACAACCTCTTTCCCTCTTTCATATATAGAATGATAGGCCAAAATTCCACAATCAGGGACATCCAAATTAATGAGGTTTTACTGTATGAAAATTCACATGATCACAAAAAGTAGTGAGGACTGTTTACAAATCCTATTTGTGTCAAATGTTACAAAAATGCCATTTTATCTTAAAAGGAAGTGAAAATGGCTTTGCTGTACCACTTGGAATCTCACAAAACTCAAGGTAGAGAAGCAGTAGGTCGTTAGAGTTTTGTTATTTCAATGTTCCAGTGCATAAAGGAAAAGCAGAAAGTACATATGAAACTCTCGGAACATGTACAGATCATTTCTGCCACAAGGGAAAGCAAGTTCTTCAGTGGAAAACTTCAGAAGTTGCCAACCATTTGTAATTCTACCCTCTCAGAATTTATCCAGGGTAGAATTGTAAGAGTCATGGTTTTCTACAACTCTCTGGCCATTGAGAGTTCTTAACTTGCCAACAACTTTACAATTTATTATATATTAGAAAGCCTTCTGGAAAAAAAATGAAAAGAAAAAGCTCAGAATCCAGGACTCACCAATAAATGTGTTTAAGTGAATATAGGCCCATGTAATTTGTCACATTCTGTCTGACCAATTGCCTCAGTGCTGAACTTAAACAGGAGAAGTACTCAAGTTGATAGTTTATCATCTTAAAGGTTTGGGATGTAACTATTTTCAGAAGCAGACACATCATTGGTCAAATCTAATTTAATTTTAAAATTCTGGGGTCTTAAAGCAGATAATACAAAAAGAAGTGCTATAATACTTAAATTTTTACATGTCTATGAAGATGAATTCTAAGAAATACCATGGGCTATCATAATTAGAAAATGACATCATACAAAAAGTGTGCTTGTCAATATTGTATTTCAAAAAATATACAAAAGACTAAAAATTGGTGAAATGATGGGTAGGGCTTGAAAATAAGCATAAAGCTATTAATGACTACTTCTCTTCCCCCAGGTTAATTTGCAGAAAAGTCATTTTAAGAGCAGTAATACCACAGAAAAACTGGCATGTGTCATGATGCCTATAATGCAGACATCAGTCTAAATGACATAAATATTTGACTTTTAGGTGCCAATGCCATCTTGTGAAAAGTCATCCAAAGTCATCCAAACAAGATTTAAGTGAATTAGGTATACAAGATTAACAGAGAATTGCATGTTTAATAACTAAACCACAGAGCTTTATAATAAGATCATTAAGTGTATTCTAAGTTTACTTTATTTCTATAGGAGAATATCATTTGCCTATTCTAATAAAAACAGCAAATTTTTTCTGTGAAGTTATAGTTTAAAATAGCTTGGTGGTAAAAAATACACTACAAAAGATGTCACTATCTGGGCATAAAATACTAAAAAAGCAACCAGACTGTTGTGTTCACACTAATTAAACAGGCCTCTTCTCCCTTGTGCAAAACCAGTTTAAGACTACAATTAAAACAAAGTTGCCTGAATGACCTAATACTATATGTAAGAAAATTTTAAATATCAGCGGTGGCATCCATAATGTTAAGAAAACAATATATCACAATGTGATAAAACAAAAATGACCCATGGAATTTCTTCCTTTCCCCACTCCTATCCCATCTTCTACTCTCACCTCAGTACTCTTGAGAGAGAAACTTTTTCTACCAAATTGTAACAGTTGGTACAATTGGCCTCCTGGCTTGGGCAAAGCCTCAACTCAGCTAGATAACTCAAACTCATAAAACTGAGTATACTGTATAACGAATTCCACTGCCTCATCTATAAACCACACACACGCAAAAATAAATAAGGTGATATTACCTTACTTTTAGGTTTTTATTTTAGCTCTTGAAAGAATAATTTTCTAAGAAAATTAAAGAATAGTCTAGCAAAACAAATTCATATATTTCCTTTAGAAGTATATAATTTCCACAGGGGGAAAAAAACCATGATTCTTTGTAGTTTATGCCTTTGAAAACTCTTCATATTTTAGTGAATTCATTTAGATTCTTACTTTTTATTCCTTTTACAATAACAAAAATTTGTCTTGCTAATGCATCAAACTTTTGTTTTGCTAACACATCAGTACCCACTGTATGTGTAGACTATAAAACTTACCCAAAGGAGAATCTGTTCAAATAAAATGGACAGTTTGTCTTTGAACTCATAGGTTTTAAACAAAGCAGTTTTTACAAGATTTTTCTGCCTTGAGGAAAATGGCCAACTTACATTAAGCAACAAAGACATGGATCTCATCTCATCTCAAAATTTAACCCAACAGTTCAATGAATAAAACTCAATTAAATAAAAACCACCTGGGAGAAAATAACTCATATTGAGCAACAGAATACCGTTTAGTAGTAGTACTATTATTTACCATTGGTGAACAAATCCATTAGATGAGCAAGAAGTGTCATTATTCGGGAATAATGTAAAACTATTAGGTGAAAGTGTTTTAGAAAAGAGAATCAGAAGGGCATAAGATCTCTATGTCTAAAATAAACATGCAAAAACATCCTATAGGCAATATACACTTTGAGGAAGCTGTACATAATTAAACATCAACAAAGGTACAAGCTTTTTGGATCTGATAAATAAACAGAATTCAAAGTTTACATTATCAAATAGTTCAATTTCCTAGAGCATCTTTACAAACCACACTAAAAATAGAATGTTCTCTAGTTTAACATACCTAACAGTAACAGTATATTGCTTAAAAGAAAAAGCAGAAATCAATTACCAAAATAAATTTCACCTTATATGAATTTTACTATTTTTTATATTATTGATTAAAGGCCATGAGTTTTATTATTAGCAAGTTACTTCCAGTTTGAATAAAAGCTATTTCTTATTAAAATAATTACATGAGATCTAGACAGATACAACTGAGCAATCAGAATAATATTAACATTTTTCAAACACGCTAACCTAAAATCACTATACTGGTACGCTAACAATATAGAAATCTCTTGTTCTAATTATTATCATAGTTAACAAAAAAGAATGCTATATATCAAGTATTCTGAAAAGCACACTTCAAAAAGCAAATCTGGTAAACCACTTTACTGTGGCTTAGCAGAGATTCAAGTATTACTGCACTACTAGTTAAGCCATAAAAGAAACCGAGTAACTTAAAAGTAGTCCATTACTTTGGCATACCACATCTAGTATGCTCCTAGATAAAAAGAAAATCCATAGTCCGAATTTCTTGTGTTTCTTTAATATTCTATTTCCAAAGCATCTGGACACACAGTTCTAGAAAAATATTCTAGGAATCCAAATGAGTAATTAATGGGAGAAATTCCTTCCAGGTCTCCTTCTTTGATGAAAACTTTCCAAGATTTCATGTTGTTTTAAAGGGTAATCCAAAAATTTTTCAAAAGCCTTGTGTCTCATCCTAAATGCAAAATCTTCCAGTAGCAGAATAAAGACAAAACTTAATTTCAAAGTCTTGCATCATAGATTGGGGATGGAAAAAAAGCTTCTAATGATTCAAGATTATTCACATAAATGGTTATAGAATATTTGTTGAAAGGGAAATTCAGATGGTAAAAAGTCACCTTTTGGTTCCATCTGTGAATTCAATAACCTAATCTCTGCAGTTTCTGCAATTACTAAGGAGCTATTTTACTACTTTTAAAAAATATAAAAATTAAAGCAGGAAAGGCTTTCTTTTTCTTTTAGACCTCAAGTTTTCACATCAAGAATGTGGAACTCAAAACTATAAGACCTCCATTATACTCATTACACTGGCTGTTGGCGCAGAGAGTAGATGATTGAGACAATATGGTGTTACTTAATAGTTCAATTTAAACATAAGGGTATGCCACCAGCATTCACAACAAACGCAGCTTCATCTTTCATCAGAATACTTCCTAGTCGTTTACTAATGGACTGCAGCTTATGAATGATAACTGTATATCACAGTGTTGAGACAGAGTCTTGGAGAAAAGTTTCAATCTTCTGGAGAGCCAAAAATGTAAAAAATTCTCATAGCCATTTCAATGAATCCAAAGAGAAGTATGAAAAAGTTACTCCTCCAAAGACTATCTTAACCAAATGGAATTGTTGCTTCAGTTTCCAGCACTAGAGTTGTCAGATCCTGCCTCAAGTTTTGTCTTCACCTATAAACATTACCTTATTAGGGTTGAATTTGAGCCAGACTTCGTTCTTGGGATTTCAGATAGAAAATGAGACATCTGGAATTTTGCTCCTCCTAGACTTGATGACAAGGAAAGGTATAGCTGGGTGTTGTTTGCTAACCATCCATCTCAATCCTAGCAGAAGATATAAAGCATGGGACTCGTTATCAAAATTTTTATTTTGTTGGCCGTTTTTCTCTTCTTTTCTTTCTTGCCTTTCTTTCTTTCTTTTTTTTTCTTTCTTTCCTTTTTTGTCCCAACTACTGGCTTTCAAATATTCACTTTAGCTTTCATAAGCAAGGTTACTTATTTATAGAAAGGACTTCAATTTTTCCTCTATGCATCTTCAGTATGAAATTCTTTAGTTTTTGGTTCCAAGAGGCTGCAATAGCAAGGCAGGTGATTTGCATGCAATCATCAGC
Organism: Proteles cristata cristata; assembly: GCA_017311185.1. NCBI lineage: Eukaryota > Metazoa > Chordata > Mammalia > Carnivora > Hyaenidae > Proteles > Proteles cristata. Next base: position 328,265 of record JAESUZ010003820.1, read on the forward strand.
TTCAGAGCATGACTTAAGTGAAAGAAACAATGTGGTAGTATGTTTGGAGTTGATGCTGTAGATTTGGAGAACATGGATTCAGTGTTGGAAGTATACACATTTCTTGTCATGGCTATCTGTGTTCAAATTCATTTTGATATATGTTAGTAAGCCAAAAGCCAAGCCCAAATCAACACACATATTTTAGGTTCACTCTTCAAAGTTAAAAAAAAAAAAAAAGATATTCAAAATTTTATATTAAACTTCTGAAATCCAAAAATTCATTGCTTCATACATTGTTCTCACTTGAAGCAATTTTTTTACTACTCAGTGTTGATATGGAGAAGAAATCAAATATATATAAATGCAATTAAAAGGATGAATAGAAATTAAAAGGATGAATACTGACTGCTAAATGCACTATGTGAATAAGCTTTTAATATGGATTTTTTTTCTACATCAGGCATAGCACCAAAATATCATGGCCTGTGCCATAATGTTAGCATCTCCATGATTTGGAGTTGCTTAAATAACAACTCCCCACCTAATATTAAAAACAAGAAATAGTTCGCAATTAGTAGTCAGATCTTCCACCTTATCTTTTCGATTTGTTTATGAAACTTCCTCAAGTCCTAAAACAGAATTACAAGACAAAACTTAAAAACCAATGAATTCCGATAAAATCTATCTCTGTTAAAAAAAAAAAGGTTGTTTTCATAAAGGCATACATCAGCAATGTTAAATCTTGTGCACCTCAATAAATTGTTTCTTTTTTTTTTTTTCAGTAAATTGTTTCAAAGAAACACTACTCCCATCAACATATTTAATCCAAAGAATGTAAGGATGACTTTCCAATTCCAAAGTTTCTTGCTTCTTGTAACCTTACCAATTCCAATGGTAGGTACAAATCTATTTTATCAATGTTAATTACAAATTTTATCAGAATTTTACCCTTATAAGTAGTTGCATAATTCTTATAGCATGCTTCACTTGAATAAATTGAAAAAATGATTCAATGAAAATATCACTAGTCAAATCTCCCAACAGTTACTAGAAGATGTCACTCCATAAACAATGTATGTTTAGCAACCTAGCTGTTGCTAGCTGCTACTGACCACAGGATAGCCTATATTTCAAAACTGAAACACATCATACCAATCACACAGGAGGGTTGGGTATCAGAGCAATAGCTGATATACCTACGCTGCAAAATCTGATAAATTACTCCATTCTTATCTAAAAGCATTATGCTTTTACTGTTTAGCAGCAAACATTACTAAGAGATAAAACTTTTTAATTAACATATTCATACCTTCACCGGTCTGGTTCTCTGATGAAATCACACTTCCTGAGGGCAAGGAACCAATTGAACTTGAGCTCTCCACTGCCTGCCTCTTCTCAAAACTAAATTCTGGAAGTCTTGGAGCCTGAGGTCTAGTTTTTCTTGCAGGATTCAAGAAAAAACAGTAGGCACATCGAAAAGCTGCAGAGAATTAAAAATAAATAAATAAACAAAACCACAAGCCAAAAAAATTCAAGGACTAATCAGATCATTCTCCAGACTATTTTTGCAAATAATCAAAGAACCCTTCAAAAGTTATTTATCCCTTGTGAAATTACATCTGGTTTTAATAATAATGGCATGTGCTCTAACAAAAGCTAATTTTACAGCATACTTTCTAATTATTATTAGAATATTAATTTTTAAACAGAAAAGTCAGTCAGAGAAAGACGGATATCATATGTTTTCACTATTATGTGGAATTTGAGAAACTTAACAGTAGACCATGGGGAAGGAAAGGAGAAAAAAATAGTTTCAACCAGAGAGGGAGGCAAATCATAAGAGACTCTTAAATATAGAGAACAAAATGAGGGTTGATGGGGTGAGGGTTGAATGGGGGAGGGAGGAATGCGTAGGCATTGAGGAGGGCACTTGTTGGGATAAGCATTGGGTATTGTATGTAAGTGATGAATCGTGGGAATCTATTCCAGAAGCCAAGAGCACACTATATACACTGTATGTTAGTTAGCTAACTTGACAATAAATTCTATTCTAAATATAATAAATAATAAGTGAATAAATAAAACAGAAAAGATGGAAAGTTACATAGCAAATTATTTAATAGCAAAACAATATTAATAATGATCTAAATGTATTACAGAAATTACATTTCTAGTCACTAGAATCATTAGGGATTTTAAAATCCAGACCCCCCTTGCTCATTTGCCCAAGAAACTATAGTGTGTCATATTTAAGAAGCATAATTAATTTAGTAATATTTTTTAATAGTGATTGCACATGAGAATCCTCTGAGGAGCTTTAAAAAAAAAAGCCTGAATCCACCCCAGATCAATTAAAACAGACTCTTGGCTGGTGGGTCCTGAGCATGGTATTTTTAAAAGCTCTTCAGATGATTCTGATGCACACTGAAGCTTGCAAAGACCTAAAAGTTATACACTGTATGAGGGGAAAAACCTACACTGTTGTTCCTGCTTTGCTCTGTGTTCTAAAATAAGGACAATATTGGGGCGCCTGGGTGGCTTAGTCGGTTAAGCGTCCGACTTTCGCTTAGGTCATGATCTCGCGGTTCGTGGGTTCGAGCCCAGCGTCGGGCTCTGTGCTGACTGCCAGCTCAGAGCCTGGAGCCTGTTTCAGTCTGTGACTCCCTCTCTCTCTGATCCTCCCCTGCTCATGCTGTCTCTCTCTCTCTCTAGAAATAAATAAAACATTTAAAAAAAATAAAATAAAATAAGGACAATACTCCTGAACAATACAAACAGAGAGAGCACCAAAAACAAAGTGACATTACATGAGCCTTGGCATAGAATGAAATATTTAAGAGTAAAATATTTTAATCTAACTGCCCAATAATTCTTACCAATGTATTCAAATTCTTCTTTCAAAGCCATGCCATTATGAGAAAAACACTGCTGACATATAAGGGCATACCTACATAAAAAGGAAAAATGAACAGATCAGTTACAAATGTGGACAAAGCCCATGAAAAGGCTACTTTAGCCATCACAGCTAACTAATATTTTAACATAGCTAAATATGTCCTGACAGATTAGATGTTACTTAGTAAACAATAAACAATAGCCTTTAACCTTAAGAGCCAAAATTTCAACCTTTCTAAAATATAATTTATACACAAAACTAAAAACAAACTAAGCAACAGTGAAATGAATATATCCCTACTAAGTTAACAAATATATTCCATAACAGAACACCTAAATTTCAGTATTTCCTAACATATATTTCTGAGAATAACAGACCCAAAATCTGTGGTCAGATTAGATTGGAAAAGAAAAAACTCCTTAGTGAGTCACAATGAATGTTATTAAAACTTCTGAGAGGTCTGTAGTCAAGAAATGAATTTGTTTAGTGCTGTCCAAAGGTTAACTTCCAAACCTCATGATTCCTGTGTCTATCTTAGTTATACGTCATCCTCATTTCTTACATACCCTCTCTGCTCTCTGTGTAACACTTGGCCCTACCAAACAACAACCTGTCTGTTTTGAATAATATACAATTTATTACATTAACATTAAATTCTAAATTTAAATTATAATAAATAATATTATTCTTTTATTGAAACAAAAATATTAGCCAATAACCTTGTCAAATATTCTAGTCTACTATCATAAAGTATTTTTTAAAAGTCTATATTATGACAGTTGTTCTGCTCATATCATCCCTAGCTTCCTAGGATTATTGTGAAAATCAAATAAGATAATAACTGGAAGGGGCGCCTGGGTGGCTTAGTCGGTTAAGCGCCCGACTTTCGCTTAGGTCATGATCTCACGGTCTGTGGGTTCGAGCCCCGCGTCGGGCTCTGTGCTGACTACCAGCTCAGAGCCTGGAGCCTGTTTCAGTCTGTGACTCCCTCTCTCTCTGACCCTCCCCTGCTCACGCTGTCTCTCTCTCTCTCCTAGAAATAAATGAAACATTAAAAAAAAAAAAAAGATAATAACTGGAAAACCATTCTGACAACTGTGTCAGACATATCTAAATTGTCCTCAGTGCTGTTAAAATCAGTACCATCACCAACTCCAGTACTGACATCTATAAAACTCCATTTCTTACAATGGAGTTTTCACTATTTGTGTGCTCTTCAAGTTGAGAAGTTTCAATGAAATGATTCAGTTTCTCTAAAAATAATCTTATAGTAGGGTTACAATATTTTTTGCTCTCTCTATATATTTTTCTGTATTTTATCTAGGTACTTTATCCAAACTCTTACTGGAAAACAAGTCAATATGTACTCTTTTGCATGGGTATAAAATATTCTATTATGTTCTAAAATCAGGAAACAGGAGCCACAAATCTGTGGAACATCTAGTGTGTGTGTACACACACGTACACACACACACACACATACACACACACACACCCTTTTGACCAATAAACTTCTTCATTTTCATTTACCTACCACCCTAACAAATATTACCTGTTCTGTGGACCATCACCAACTAAATATTCAACAATTCTATCCAGAGCACCTCGTTCTCGGGGGAGAATGGGTCTTGCTAAAGGTGGACCCGGAGGATGAAGACCTAGTAAATAAAAAAATAAAATTTATTTATATATTTATATATATTATTCATATATTTATTCATATGTATAAAATACATTTAAATTTTAATTCACTTACCAAGTACTATCCATGGTTATCAGAACTTTTGAAAGATTTTAACAAAAATAATAGTAATTCTTATAAATCTTCACAGAGCATTCAGGTTTTTATTAAAAATATTATACTACAAAATGTGTTGAACTATGTTTTATATCAGAACCATCAACATAATCTATTAAGAAATGAAACTACATTGGTCTCTGTACAAACTAATTTTTAAAATGCCCAGATTCTTAAAATCTTATGTCGTAACAAATTAGGAGACTTCCACTTGGGGCAATAATAGAGTAAAACATGAGTCAGATTTACCTTCCACCTAAAATAACTAAAATACTGTACAAAATATATTATGAAACAGTTGTAAGAACATTAAATATCAGGCAAGGTAGGATAAAGATTCCTGAGAGACCAAAAGTAAGTAAGATGAACTCTAAGATTAAAAATTATTACACATGCTGGGGTGCCTGGGTGGCTCAGTGGGTTAAGTGACTTCAGCTTGATCTCATGGTTTATGAGTTCGAGCCCCATGTCGAGCACTGTGCTGACAGCTCAGAGCCTGGAGCCTGCTCTGGATTCGGTGTCTCCCTCTCTATGCCCTTACCCCACTTGTGCTCTTTCTCTCTCTCTCTCAAAAAATAAGCATTAAAAAAATTATTAGGCATGCAAATAAGCAGGAAAATACAACTCATCATGAGAAAAATAACCAAAAATGACCTAGAAATGACAGAGTTTATAGAATTAGTACGAATTAATTAGAGTCTTGTATTTTGTATGTAAACATTTTTTTAAGTTTTGTGTTTTGTTGTTGTTTTTTAATGTGATTTTTATTTTTGAGAGACACAGAGACAGAACATGAGCAGGGAAGGAGCAGAGAGCGAGGGAGACACAGAGTCCAAAGCAGGGTCCTGGCTTTGGGTTGTCAGCACAGACCCCAACACAGGGCTCTGTGAGATCATGACCTGAGTTGAAGTGGGACGCTTAACCAACTGAGCCACTCAGGTGCCCCAGTAGACAAACATATTAAGACACTTATTGTGACTGTATTCTCTCTGCTTGAGAATCTAGAGGAAAGTTCAATGTATTTAGTAAAGATAATGGAAAATATTTGGAATATCCAAAATGAACTTCTACAAATGAAAACTACCATGTCTCGTATGAAAAGTCTGCTGATAGGACGAATAGCACTTTGGACATTACAGGGAAAAGAAACAGTAAATTTGAAGATATAGCAGTGGAAACCATACAAAATGAAACACAAAGGATAGCCTACAAATTGTTTAAATAAATCATCAACAAGCCATGAAGCAACCTCAAGCAACCTAATGTGCATATAATTTGAGTTCATAAGAAAGGAAAAAGAAAATAATACTGCAAAAAATAATGAACAGAAATTTTCCAAATTTGATGAAAGCTATAAACCCACAAATCCAAGAATATTAACAAATCCTAAGCACAAGAAACATAATTTTTCACCAAGGGACAGATGATCAAATTGCTTAAGGCCAGTGATAAGGAGAAAATCTTAAACACTGTCAGAAAAAGGTACATTATATACAGAGAAACAGAGATAAGAATGACAGATTTCTCATCAGAAAATAAGCCAAAAGATAGTAAAACAATATTTTTAAAGAAAAACTATTAGAAGTCTGTATTAGCAAAAACATCTTTTAAAAATGAAGGCAAAGTGAAAACTTTTTCAGACATACAAAACTGAAAGAATTCATCATTTGCAGAAGTGCACCATGAGGATGTTAAAAGAAGTCCTTTAGGCAGAAGGAAAACAACACCAGATAGAAAGTGGGATCTACAAAAGGACAGAAGCATAACTGAAATGGTTACCAGATGAGTAGGTATATAAAAATTTTATTATTTAAATCCCTTTATAAGATAATTGATAGCTTAAAGGAAAATAACTATTTTTTATGGTTTACAACATATCTGAAAGTAAAATGTATGGCAATAATAGCACAAAGTCCAGAAGAGGAGAAATGTACACATACTGTTGTTAGATTCTCAAACTACTTGTGAACTGGTATTATATCACCAGAAGGTGAACTATTAAGCTAAGATATGTACTGTAAACCCCAAAACACCCACTAAGATAACATAAAAAAGCAATACAGGTAGTAAGACAATGAAAAAAGATAAAATAAAATAATAAAAGATACTCAATTCAAAAGAAGGCAGAGAAGTAAGAGAACAGAAGGGACAAACAGAATAAAAATTAATGGCACAACAGAAGACTGAAACTCAAACCCAAATATACCAATCATGTTGAATACATGTAGCCCAAATAACCACATTATGGGCCAAAGATATCAGAATAGATTAAAAAGTGAGACCTGATATATGTTGTTTCAAAAAAAAAATTAAAATACAAACACACAAATCGGTTAAAAATAAATAACAGAAACAATATATATTAATTCCCTAACACTGATCAAAAGAAATCTGGAGTAGTTGTACTAATATCATTATCAGGGATTAAAAGGGTAATTTTATAATGATAAAGGAGTCAATTTATCAAAAGAACACAATAATCCTAAACATATATGTACATCATAACAGAGCTTCAAAACACATGAAGCAGAAACAGAAGTACAAAAAAAAATAAATATACATTGGGTATATTTGTATACTATATATGTATACACAACTGTATACATAATACATATGCAATAGTATACATAATATACATATAATAGTATATCTGTGTGTGTGTGTGTGTATATATATATATATATATATATAAAACAGTATTTATTTATTTATACACACAAAATAATACAGTTGGAGACTTCAACAGCTTTCTCTCAACAATTGACAGAACAAACACAGAAATCAGTAATGACATAAAAGACATGAACAGCACTGCCTGCTACCAACTTGACCTAACTGACATTCATAGCTCCTCTACCCAACAGGAACAGAATATGTATTCAAGTGAATATAAAACATTTACCAAGACAGATAATATTCTGAGACATAAAACAAGTTTCAGTACATTTAAGAAGATTTAAATAATACAAAGGATGTTTTCTGAACACAACAGAATTAAATCAGCAACAGAAAGACAATAAGGAAATCTCCAAATATTTGGAAACTAAATAACATACATATAGATAACCCAGGGTTCAAAGAAAAATTAAAAATGGAATTTTTAATTGAATAAAAATGAAAAAACAACATATCAAATTTATGATATGCAGCTAAAGCAGTCCTTAGAGGATTATTTATAACACTAAACATCTATCAAAGGCAGGTAAATCTAAAATTCATGAACTCAGTTTTCACCTTAAGAAACTAAAAGAGAAGAGCAAATGAAACCCAAGATAAACAGAATGAAGTAAAAGAGTAAATTGATAAAATAGAAAATATAAAAATATTTGAGAAAATCTGGTTCTTTTGGGAAGACCAAAACTGATAAACCTTAAGTCAGACTAATCAGAGGAAAAAAAGGGAAGATAAAAAATACTACCATCAGGAATGAAAAAAATGGCATAAATCTAAATTATAAAGATATCAAAAAGATAATAAAAGTATAATGCATAGCTTTATGCCAAAAATTCAAAAGTCAAGTGAAATAGACAAATCCTTTGAAAGAATACCAAAATACCACAGCTTACTCAGCAAGAAATAGGTAATTATTCAGTATGCTAAAATTTTATTCAGAACTTTTATATCTATGTTCCTGAAGGATATTAGTCTGTAGATTTTTTCCAACTGAATTTTTAGTTTAAAAATAAGAACAAAAAAAAAAGGCTTCCACAAAGAAAACACCAGAATCAAATGCTTCAACCTGTAAATTCTACCATTTAAGAAATCATATAAACTCTCCACACACTTGTCTATAAAATTAAAGATGATAGAATACTTTCTCATACCTGTGACAGCAAAGACATTACTAGGAAAAAAAAATACTATTGATCAATATCCCAAAGAAAAATTAATGCAAACATTTTTAACAAACTTTTAGCAAATAAAACCCAGCAATATATATAAAAATAAAACACCATGACTAGGTCAGATACACCCTAGGAAAGCAAGACAGTCTAACATTTAAAAATCAATGTATTTCACTATATGAACAGACATATAAACAAAGAATAAACTAAAACCCCATTATTAGCATCTCAAGAGATGCAGAAAAATATGATAAAATCCATTGTCCATTATTGATAACAATCTTCAGCTACCTTGAAATGGAAGGGTGCTTCCTCAACCTGATAAAAACTATCTATATGAAACAAAACAACAACAAAAAACCCTACAGCTAACATCATGCTAAATGGCGAAAAAATAACTGCTTTCCTCCTAAGATCAGCAATCTGTTTTTACCACTTCTTTTTTTTTTTAATATTTTAAGTAATCTTTATACCCAACATGGGGCTTGAACTCACAATCACAAGATCAAAAGTCACACACTCCATCTGCACCAACCAGGTGGTAAAACACTTCTACTTAACATTGTACTAAAGGTTCTATCTAGGTAGTGTAATAAGGTAAGAGTAAGAAATAAAAGGAATCCAGATTAGACAAGAAGTGGAATAACCGTTAGTCACAGACAATGTTAGAGTCTATGTAGAAAATACTATAGAATCTATTAAAAAACTAATAAAACTCATAAGTTTAACAAGATTACAGGATATAAGACCAAAAGACAAAATTCAATTGTATTTCTATATATATGAGCAATGAACAACTGGAGATACCAAAACAAAGCCATTTACATTGGATCAAAAGTTGGAAATAATTACATATACATTTGACAAAAAAACCATACAAGGTCTATAACTAAATAGTACAAAACATTACTGAGAAAAACTGAAGATTTAAACAAATAGATATACTGTGTTCATGTAATAAACTAGGCAATATCAGAAGAGATAAATGGAGAGTAGAAAGTAAAGGAATAACCCAGTTTGGCGAGGAGGGAGGGAGGCTTTTTCATTACTTTCCTTTTTGAGAGAGAGCAAATGCAAGGGGACTAGAGAGGCAGGGAGAGAGAGAATCTTAAGCAGGCTCCACGCTCAGCGCGGAGCCTGATGTGGGGCTCAATCCCACAACGCTGGGATCATGACCTGAGCAGAAATCAAGATTCAGATGCTCAACTGACGAGCCATTTAGGCGTCCCAATAACCTAGTTTTAATTAATGATTTACATCACATAAACACACTGACAACAAAAATGAAGAGTTATGAACTGTAACTCCACAATCTTTGAAAGCTCAAAGAGAATCATTTGTAGGAGATACTCTGAACTGAGAGACAACACAGAAAGCAGCACTAACAAGAAAGTGAGAGAATAAAATAAGTGATGTTTGCCTTTGTAAAGAAAGGCAGGATGAACACAACAATAGATGGGCAGCAATGAAGATTTACATGAAGACCTCACAGAAGACTTTGCAACCAAATGAGACCTTGCTGGAATAAGCCTTGCAACACAAGGATACAAGGTTTTCTGACAAAAACTTTAAAGTATTCAAGAATGGCTTAAGAGTAACAAGACTCTATTAACATTTTAAAGGATAATAAAAGAGATTTGCTTTGTAAATAATCACAAACCTACAGGCTGTTACCATCTAAAAAAGGGCAAATTGTAGCAATTTGTCAAAATTGTAGCAATTAACAAATGAAATTTAAGTTCTAGAATAAGTTCTTCATATATCAAACCAATAACATTTTTCAGATTTTATCAGATATTAATTTACTTGTATTAATATTCAACCATTACCAAAAAGTAAACCTGAATGCAGACACTTAGATAATGCACACTCATTATCAAATTTTCAACTAGAATAAGTATGCCAAATTATATCTTGAAATCATTTAAGTCAAATTAACTTTTGCTAGAATATTTTACTTCTACATGTTTAAAATGAAAATGTCCATAAAGGAATTTGGATACATAAAATAACAGACTTCATAAAAAATATCTTAAATGCTATGCATACTGATAACTTTTAAAATAACACATCTTCATATTCATGCTATTATGGATAACAGTAATTAATACAAACATCAAAAGCAATCACTGTAGAAATACTGGTCATTTTTACACAGCTTGGCAAATTATCAAGTACCTGCTGGTTATTAATTTTCAAACATATGGGAGCCCTGTGGTAATACACATTAGATTGATTCTCTTCCACAAATATGCCATAATGAAAATATGAATTATTAATCTTCTCTATAAGAAATCATTTAACTCATTCATATTTTTGACAATGTACAACTTAAATAGTCTTCTACACGGAAAACAAAGAAATTTAGTAAAATATGATTTATTTACATGATCATGAAATTTAGGCCATTGTTCCCTCTATAACCCTATTCTTGTATGTGCAATACCATTTTTATTACTTTATATAGGGAGCTCGCGCTCTCTCTCTCAAAATAAGTAAATATACTTTTATTTCCTTAAAACTAATTAGATACACAAATGCATATAATTCATGCATTCTCAGGCCAAAAAAGTTCTTTCATAACTTTTCAATAACTAACAACCTTACAAATCATGGATATCTCAAATCAATTAGATAACAACCGAAAGATAAATAATTTTCATTCAACTTAATTTTTCTCACTTTCACAAAATATACAGCTGCCTTAAGTGACATCATTATATGTCAAATTTAAAAGTATTTTTTCAGTAACTACTTTAAAAGTTATGATTTATATGCATTTCATTTGCAGCCAGCTTCTTAATTTGCTTATAAATTAACATTTTTCTAAAATCTTATGCTCCTTTTTTTTGAAAGTAAAGCAGGAAAAAACTCTGTCATAGTAACATTTAGATTGCTTATTATGTAAGTGCCCTGAATACTTGATATCAACTACTGACTAGCCTCAAAATCATTATAAATTATAGGTTGGTAATTAGTCATGAAATAACAAAGTCATCTAAATTAGAATTCAATATCCTAAAATAAGATAAATAGGGGCCCTGGTTAGCTTAGTTGGTTAAACGTCCAACTCAGCTCAGGTCATGATCTCACAGTTCAGGGATTGAGCCCCATATCCAGCTCTGCACTGACAACATGGACCCTGCTTGAGATTCTCTCCCTCCCTCTCTCTGCCCCACATGTGTATGTACTCTCTCTCTCAAAATAAATAAATAAATTTTAATAAATAAACATAAGATAAATAATTTACTATCATATTCAAGAAGTGGACATGGAAATTTATATAAAATAATGTGCTTTGCTGAAGCAGTGGATTTCCATGTACACCACACTCCAAAAGAAATAATAATCAGGGTAACATAAACTATTACACTCCAAAAATAGGATCTTCCTACACTGAAAAAAGAAAATCCAAAGAAACGAAAATCCAAAGAAATGAAATAGTAAAGACAGTATGTTAATTTAATAGAACTTTATGCTAAAGTATCTGTCAGAAAATACTAAGGTTCTAAGGCTTAATAAAAGAAAATCTACCCGCCCATAATTAACAATAATAGTATTTGTATACCACAATGGAGAAAATGTCTTCCTGGAATATGTTGTCATGTTTAAAAATTATGTGAAGGGTTTAGCAAAAAGCATGAATATATTCCAAAAGTGCTCTCTTCTATCCCCATTTTATATAAATCTGGAGCCATTCTAAATCTGAATATAAAAAGATATGCTATACTGTTGACTACAGAATACTACAAAGTTTTATTGCCATTTAAACAAAGAAGCCATAACAGTTAAATGAGCTCAAGAAATAGGTTTCAGTATCACAAGGTGCCAGCTGTAAAGAGTTATGGCTAATTGAATATGGAACTCCTGCTTAATCAGATAACTGCTCTGCTATTTCCAAATGAAATGCCATTTCCATACTGCCTGAAAATGGCCCGTTTTATTGGTAACCAGAGAAAACAATATAAACTGTAAATAACATTAAGTGCTCTGTTTACCCATTCCAGGCACTGAAGTAGCAGGGGATCCAAGACGTCTTGGTAACACATTTGATGATAGGGCTGGAGCAACAGTTCTTTCCGGGGGTCCACCAGGGGCTGAACTATCCTTTGGTGGTCCAGGAGACACTGGAACTTGTGGAGAAGGGCCCTGGCTAGAGCTTGCTGGTGTTGGAGAAAGGTTTCTCTGAGCTGCAGTTCGCTGACGAATCTCTGAGAATAAGAATTAAAAAGTGTATTTTCAATTTACTATTTGTATTAGTCAATACCACAAATGACACATTTATTGAAGTTTTGTAGCACCAGAAAGCGTCTCTAGGGTCAAGACTTGTTGCAATAAGACATCTATAAAATGTACATTGAAAAGTGACTATAACAAGAGTACTCCATTTCTGATCCTGTACTTCCAACTCCATATACTTACACAAAAAGCCTCAATCTATCTACAGATATCACTTTTCAAAATAAATTCAAAGAAAATAAAACCATCCCCAATTATGTGTCATGTCTTTTTATAGTAATCCTTCCTAATTTATGATAAAGGAAAATAAGTTTTATTAGAATTAGTGAAAACTCTAATGAAAATGGCAGATATTTTCAAGATAAGAAAACATAACTCTAAGAAATGAATGAATAAGCATATTCTAGAATCTTCAAATAATTTATGAGTTACTAAATCTAAATAGTCACAGAAATGCTGAAAAAGTAATCTTTACTATTAGATACCATTCCCACCCTCTTTATATTATTACTATCTTTTTGGTAATTTTATTTTTTGGCCAATACATTCAATAAAGGAAAACTTCCACTCTGCATAAACAGTATCATCACAAATAAATCTAAATAAATCTCATCTTTTAGTTGCAAAAATTACAAGATTTTCTGTTTTAGGGGTTGGTAAAGGTGCCAAATCCAGACTCCTGCTCCTTTTTATCATTTTTTTAAAACATGACAACACTCTTTTGTTTACATACTGCCTATAACTGCTTTAGAAGAACTGAGCACTTGCAATAGAGATCATAGGACTGTCAGAGCCATTTACTATATTTACTATCTGGCCCTTTACAGAAAGTTTCATGATTCCCTACTCCATAACATAAAACTCACTTCTATCATTTCCCCTTCCCACCAATATCTTACTGAAATGTCGATGGTAAGATCTCAAGTAAAAAAGTGCTTATAGCTTTTTAATTCTACATATCACCTTAAATTACCACAAATTCTGAAACAATAGGCTAAAACTAAAGAAGTTAGATTTTAATTGGCATAACTGGTAAAAATGCATACTTCAGAAGAAAAATATTTTAAGTTTGGACTCTATTTGGCAGTTACAGATTTTCATTAAAAGTTCATTGCAACTAAAAGTATATCTCTAGCATCAGACTTCAGTTAATTACAATCTAGCCTACTAGCTAAGAACCTGGGCCCTATAATCAGAAAAGTCTGGTTAGAATCCTACAGCTTTTTAAGACCTCAGATTGGATAACTTCACTCTTTTTTTATCTGTAAATTTAGCATAATAATATTAACTCATATAATTTTAATAAGGATTAAATAAGATAATGTCTGTATTGATAGCTCACATTTATTGAATAATGTTTCAGATGACAGTATTTTCACACAAAGTATTTTCAAATGACCAGTTAGACTGTTATTATTGTTATTGAGACCAACTAATTTTCCTCTGGCTCTTAATTTAGTCTCTATCCTAGCCCACTGAAATAATAAATTACAAGCAGATCATCATTATATAAATGGAACCGTCTTTGTATTTGGTAATTTTCCATGCAGTTCAGAAATTTTCAGATTTTACCTGAACTAACTGTATCCTAATATCTCCTGCAAAGTAGCTGGTTACTTAATTATCTTTTACTCCCAAGGAACACCTTAAAAGGTGGTTACACATTAGAAAAGCCATTAAATGCTGCCAAAACTACTGAGGGGCACCTGACTGGCTCAGTCAGTAGAGCATGCAACGCTTGATCTCAAGGTCATGAGTTCAAGCTCCACGTTGGATGTAGAGTCTACATAAAAAAAAAAAAAATCCTGCAAAATGTACTCAGATCAGTGAAATTTTATTAAGATTTGTTCATTTGAATTAATTTTTAAAAACAAGGTATCAGGTACTGCAAATCATTTTTTAGCCAATTTTCAGATAAACCATAACTCAAAAAGACATTTTTCTACCAGATAAATAAAAGTTTAATATGTATTAGACTATATTAAAAGTAGCTATTAAGACTTGAAACTTCTGAATGCGCATGTACCCTGGAGCAATTAACTAAAGTACCCTTTTAACATCAGTCATGTACTACTGAAAGATGAGGTCTGTAACTAACTAGTTAACAAAGGACACCATGTCTAGCATTCCATGAAAGAGTCCCTTGGCTTAATAATTTCTAAATCTAAATTTAGGCAGAAAAGGGAGAAAAATGATATGAGAATCAGGAAAAGGAGAAAACACAGTGTCATTGTTTTCAAAGGAAAAGCAAATAACAAAGAGAATAGCAATAGGTGAAAGTACCTAGTAGTACAATATACGATCTATATTTCATAAGGTGTTGTGAAATATTCTGATAGTCTCAATTTAAAATATCTAAGATTTATCTACTTTTAGTCACCTGCCATTCACAAATGTTTTGTATTATAATTTCTCTAAAAAGTTTATGGTATTCAACTAAGTATTATATTAGATGTAAAATACCATCCCCCAAAAAGATTTACCAAGCATTTCTTATCAATCTGGTAAAGTGTCATAAGGAGTATTCCATAAATTCAAGTCTTCACTACAGATGTTTCAACCTCCTTATCAGTGATCAATCACTGATTTAATAAAAATCACATTCAACAAGTATGAGTACATATCTATATTTTTAAATTCAAAATGAAACAAATAGAATCTGATTGCGATTGGGGCGCCTGGGTGGCTTGGTCGGTTAAGCGTCCGACTTTCACTTAGGTCATCATCTCGCGGTTCGTGGGTTCGAGCCCCGCGTTGGGCTCTGTGCTGACTGCCAGCTCAGAGCCTGGAGCCTATTTCAGATTCTGTGTCTCCCTCTCTCTCTGACCCTCCCCTGCTCACGCTGTCTCTCTCTCTCTCTCTCCTAGAAATAAAAATATAAAAAAAAAAATCTGATTGAGATTAAAAACCAGTATATTACAATAAAAAACAAATTTTAAAATAATGATAAAACAAGGTAGTTGTTAAAAAGCATAGACTCTGCTAGAAGTAAGTCAGAGAAAGATAAATACCATATGACTTCACTCATATGTCGAATTTAAGAAACAGATGAACATAGGGGTGAAAAAAAGAGAGGGGCAAACAGTAAAACCAGTATGGAGAACATACCGAGGGCTGCTGGAGGGGAGGGGAGAGGGGGATGGGTTAAATGGGGGATGACTATTAAGGAGGGCACTTGTGATGAGCACTAGGTATTGTACATAAGTGATGAATCACTAAATTCTATACCGGGAACTAATATTAAACTGTATTTTAACTAAGTGAAATTTAAATAAAAACTTGAAACTTCAAAAAAAAAATAACACACACACATAGACTCTGGGATCAAGCTGTGTGGACTTAAGTTTCAGCTCTACCCTGTTTATTAGATGTGCATGCAGCCTTTTCCAAGTTGATGCCAACTCTCAGTTCAGCTTCCTCATAATAGGAATACTAACCTCTTATGGTTGTTGTAAAGATTAAATGAGATAAGCAACACAAAGGGCTTAACCAAAGCACAGGTACTTAATAAGTAATAAATTTAGTAGTATTCATCTAAACTCGCCAGCAATTATAATAAATCAAAAGCTAAGCAACCTAGAACTTCCGAAGCCATAATTAAAATGTAAACATTAATGTACACATTAAATGTTTTCCTAAAGTTATTTGTCAAAAAATAAATCCTCATATTTTCCCTAGCACTAGTCAAAGGTTTCCCGGACACTATGTCCAGTTCTAAGCCTCCTAAGAAAAAGTGTCAAGAAAAAGCCTCATGATGCACATATATAAATGTGGAGATTTTTAAATTTAGTGTGAATAAGGTTCTTTATAAGTGATTACTAAATGTAGTCAGGTGAGATACAGGGATATAACTTCAGGAGAGTTTCCATTTTTAAATTTATATAAATTTTGATCTCTACTGTTTAAATTTACATAATTCCTTTAAAAAAATCAAAATAATAAAAAGCATGGATCTGACATCTCTTCTTTTTACTTTCAAAATTTTCTGAAGTTTATATTCACTGTATCATCTTCTACATATCCTACTAATGCTAGGCTATGTTAAACTCAGCCTCTGCCCTATTTCTCCACTAAGACTGTTTTCTCAACGGGTGAATGACTTTAATAACAAAATTACTCCATAACCTTTCCTTCCCATAGAGGCAAAGCTTTGGGGAGGGAGGAAAAACTTCCCCTACATTTCACTCCTTAACCCAACACAATCTGTTTTTTTGTCCTTCTTAGCTACCATAATATCACTCAACACTTAACACTGAAGATACCATTGCTTTGGTTACCAACAAACCTATACCATTACTGTTAACAGCTACTCTTTATCAAATCCCTATTATCTTCTAGGAACTATAGTAGGTGATTAATATGAGTTTAATAATTTCATCTAATATTTAGACCAACTCTTTGAGATAACTCTTATCCTTAGTTTTCAAAAGAAAAACCCAAACCTTAAAAGCTAAGTAACTTGCAAATTCTCACAGTAAAATAAGAGATGGAGGCAGGATACAAATCCCAATTTTAATTACAATGCCTTGAACTCTATTATACATACAACTTATCAGATTCAATGGCCTTATTTGTCTTCTATTCACTTGACTCTTTGCAGACTATGACAGCAGATGCATCTCTAACTACACTTCAACTTTCTAGATGACAGTTTAGTTCTGCTTTTAACTCAAATCATTTGTTCTTCTTCCTGGGCTCCTCCTTTTTCCATCTACCCTTCAATATTAATATTCTCTAGGATTCTGCCAGAGGTCTTCTTACTCTGTTTTCTCTCCCTGGGCAATTTCACTCAATCTCATGGTTTAAATAACTATCATCTTATACATCCCAATCATTCCTAATCTGTACCTATAACCTTAACTTTTTTCCTGAGCTTCATATGAAATAATCAATTACCTGTAAACCGTACCATCTGGATATCACTTGACTCAACAAATCCAAAAGCAAATCCATTATCTTCTACACACACATACTACTCCAAGTCTTATGTTTCTTATCTTGTTTAAAACATCTAACCAGTTGCCAAAAACCTAAGTGATATCTGGACCCCCTCCTCCCACTCTCCACTTTCCAAATCTAATTGTCATAAAATCTTGTCAATCTACTCTTAAATCTTATTTCTTAAATCTCTTCTTTTTTCAACTCTTTTGCCACAACTTTATGTCCTACGGACCTTTATCTCTTACCTATATTAGATAATATCCTAATCGATCTCCATGTCTTCAGCCTTGTTTTCTCTAATCCATTTTCCATATTTAAAAAAAAGGGGGGTGGGGGTTCTTTCTAAAATGCAAAGCTTCCTGTGGCTTTCTATGTTGCATATATGGTAAAGTCCCAAACTCCAGAGTATCGCATACAAAATGCTTCATAATTATCCTTCCCTCACATAAACACTATCTCCTTTTCCAGGCATGTAGCACCATTTGCAGTCTCTTAAGTACCCCACTGTTTCTCTCTTCTAATCTTTGCATGTGAAGTAGACCTGAAGAGTCCTTTCCCAACATGTTATTAAAATAAATTGTTACTAAAATTTATAATGCATTGTGATTTGTACCTATCACCTTCATTCCGGTCCTTAGTATGTTAAGATTATTTACATGAGTGCACCTCTCCTCCTAAACCAAGAGCTCCTAAACAGGAACTGCATCTTTGTAGCCCCAGGATTTGGTAAGTAACTAGCCCAGAATGTGAGCGTAATAAACATCTATGAAATAAATTTACTTTCCATTTGCATTTCACGATTAAATTTCCAACTGCCTATTATCCAACTTAGATGGTACAGCAGGCAGAATAATAGCCTCCCAAACATATGCACATCCTCATCCTTGGAACCTATAAATGTTGTGTTACATGAAAGAGGAATTAAGATTGCAGACAGAATTAAGATTGTCAAACAGCTGAATCTGTGTTGCCTGCTTCATTGAGAATTTCAGCCTAACTTCAGAAGACCATACAAAAAAAGCTAGCTTCAAACAGAAAATCTGCTAATCACATATACTACTTGCCAGCCTTTAGTTTACTATGTTTCTTTTCCTGCTTTTTAAATTCACAATACATTTTGCTTATTTTATAAACAAATAATCCAATATAAAAACAGGCAGAGGACATAAATAGATGCTTTTCCAAAAAGACACAAAGATGGCCAACAGACACATGAAAAGAAACTCAACATCACTACTCATCAGGGAAATGAATATCAATGCAACCTTGAGATATCACCACACACTAGTCAGAATGGCTAGTACTAAAAAGAAATAACAGGTGTTGGCAAGGATGTGGAAGAAAGGAACCTTTCTACAATACTGATAGGAATGTAAATTGATGCAATTACTATGGAAAACAGTATGGAGCTTCTTTAAAAATTGAAAATTTTAAAGGAGAAATATCAAACAACTTCCGCTTCTGAGTACTTACCAGAGAAAAACAAAAACACGGATTTGAAAAGTTAAATGCACCCTTATGTTCAATGAATCATTATTTACAATAGCCAAGATATGGACACAACCTAAGTGTCCATCAACAGACGACTGGATCAAGATGAGGTGCCATTTACACACACACACACACACACACACACACAAAATCTATATATACAATGGAATATTACTCAGCCATAAAAAGGGGTGAGAACTTGCCATTAGAAACAACATGGATGGGCCTAGAGGGTATAAAGCTAAGTGAAATAAGTCAGACAGAAAAGTAGCATATAATTTCACTTATTATTTGAAATCTAAAAAAACCAAACAGGGGTCCCTGGGTGGCTCAGTCAGTTGAGAATCCAACTCTTGATTTTGGCTCAGGTCATGATCCCAGGCTTGTGGAATTGAGCCCTACATTGGGCTCCATGCTGAGAGTGGAGCCTGCTTAAGATTCATTCTCTGTCTCTGTCTCTGTTTCTGTCTCTCTCCTTGTCTCCCACTTGCACAAAAATAAAAGATAAATTAAAATAAAATAAATAGGGCTGATGGGGTGGGGGAGAGGGGAAGGGGGTGATGGGCATGGAAGAGGGCACTTGTTGGGATGAGCACTGGGTCTTATATGGAAACCAACTTGACAATAAATTATGAAAGAAAAAAATAAACAAAATAAAACAAATAAACAAACAAAATAAAAAATAGACTCATAAGGGGCGCCTGGGTGACTCAGCCAGTTGAGCGTCTGACTTTGGCTCAGGTCATGATCTCACAGTTCATAGGTACAAGCATTGGGCTCTGTGCTGACAGCCAGCTCAGAGCCTGGAGCCTGTTTGAGATTCTGTGTCTCCCTCTCTCTCTGACTCTCCCCTGCTCACACTGTCTCTCTCTCTCTCAGAAATAAATAAAAAACATTTTTAAAAAATAAGACTCATAAATACGAACAACAAACTGGTGGTTGCCAGAGAGAAGAGGAGGATACAGGGATGGACAAAATAGGTGAAGGGGCTTAAGGGATACAACTTTACAATTATAAAACAAATAAGCCACTGGGATGAAAAGTACATCCATAGGGAATATAGTCAACAATATTGCAATAACTTTGTATGGTGACAGATGGTAGCTACATTTAACTTGGAAAGCTAAAGTATACAATTGTCAAATCACTGTATTGTACACCTCAAACTAATATAATGTTGTATGTCAAATGTACTTCAATTGAAAAAAGAATACGTTTGGGGGCACCTGGGAGGCTTAGTCAGTTGGGTGTCTGACTCTTGATTTTGGCTCAGGACATGATCTCATGGTTCATGGGTTCAAGTCCTGCTTGGGGCTCTGTACTGACAGTACAGAGCCTATTTGGGATTCTCTCTCCCTCTTTCTCTGCCCCTCCCCACTCATGTTCATGCTTGATCTCTCTCTCTTCCCCAAAATACATAAATATTTTTAAAAGAGTATTTTGGGGCACCTGGGTGGCTCAGTCAAGTGTCTCACTTCCGCTCAGGGCATGATCTCATGTTCAAGCCCTCCATAGGGCTCTGAGCTGTCAGCACTCTGGAGCCTGCTTTGGTTTCTTTCTCCCCCTCTCTCTGCCCCTCCCATGCTCATGCTCAGTCTCTGTCTCTCAATAATAAATAAACGTTTAAAAAAAAATTTTAAAGAATGTTTTGCTTTATAATTCTTTATCTCATTTACTTTTTTTTATCACCTTGATACTTTAATTTGTCTCCTACCTCTTTCAACTTTAAAAAACCTGCACCTGGCAGCTCACCAATGTCCAATTTGGTAAATTATTATTTTACAACATTTAAACAAGATTTGCTAATTCTAAGAAAAAGTTTTTTTTTTATTTCCTTCAACTCAGCACATTTATTAAGCAACCACTATGAGTAAAGCACTACTCAATGGAATGCAGAGTTGCATATACAGCTGGCAAGTAACAATCACACAAAAATCATGAAACACCAGATAAGTGCCATAAAAAAGGAACCAACAAAGTACAATAGAAGGTCCAAGAATGGGGAGATTAAACTCAGTGATGAGATGAAGGAAGGGTTCATGGGAATGGGGTCATTAAAATGAACAATGAAAAATGGATGGGGACATAAATACCTTTGTTACATGTATTAAGGTACACGTGGCGGTTTTAAAATACAAGTCCAGAATTCTTTGATTTGCCTCCCATCAAATGGGAGACAGAGGACATGTTCTCTCCCTTGAATCTGTTACTGTTTGACCAAGAGAATTTAGATGTGCCAGTTTTCACAACTACTCTCTGTCTCTTGGGCTGCTTGGTCTTAGAATCTAGCCACCAGGTTGGAGCAAGCCCAGGTGACCCCACGAGATAACTCCATGCAGAGAGGAACTAACAGGCAGCACCAACTTGCCAGCCATGTAAGTAAGCAATCTGGGTAGATCTTCCAGACCCAATCAGATAGATCCAAAAGATGTGAGGCAGAGATGCTCATTTTGCCAAACTTTGCCAACACTGCAATTCCATGAGCAAAATAAATGAATGTTGTTCTAAGCCACTAAGTTTTGGGGTGGTTTGTTATTCAATAGATAACTGTGTGGAGTGCCTGGGTGGCTCAGTCAGTTAAGCATCTGACTCTTGATTTTGGCTCAGGTTATGACCTCACAGTTTGTGAGACTGAGCCCTGTACTGGGCTCTGTGCTGACAACATGGAGCCTGCTTGGGATTCTCACTCTCCCTCTCTCTCTCAATAAATAAATGAACATTAAAAAAAATAGATAACTGCAACAGTATAGATATGACATGTAAGAACACCCAAAAAAGTGAATTTACTATTTTACAAGTGTTTTCCAGATTTTTTTAACTGAACACACATCCCCAAAAACAGTAAAATATGAAGTATCACTCCCTTTGCTATCAAGATCAAAAATAGTGGTTTCAACTTTAATCTTCCACATATGCCATGTAACACAAGTGAGTGAGTAAACTCTAAAAACCTACCTACGAAGTTATAATCCATTTCCTAGAGCCATTAAATTTTTCTGCAATACTCATTGATTTCAAATTTAGCTGTGGCAGAATACAATTGACTTCTCTTTTGTTAATTTCATCAGTAGAGATGAAGGGTTATGTACAAAGGTAAAAAAGAATGTATACGTGGCTTCCTTTTAAAACAAATATAGGAAAGTCTTTTAAGAATTTATGGTCATAACTTAATCTTAGAACTTTGTCATTAAAGATAACTGCACCATTTCAAGTTCAAGCATCCCACTCTGAAAGCACAGTTACCCTTCCAGCTTAATTCCTCTATTATTCTTTCAACTACAAGGGGATCTATAATCTATTAGTTATTAAAGGGGTCAGCAAACTCTTTTTTGTAAAGGGTTATATAGTAATTATCTTAGTAAATATCTCTGTGGACCACATACAGTTTCTGTTACATATTCTTATTCTTATTTTTTAGAACACTTTAAAATGTAAAACCGGGGTGCCTGGGTGCCTTAGTCGGTTAAGCGTCTGACTTTGGATCAGGTCACAATCTCGTGGTTTGTGAATTTGGACCCCGCGTCAGGCTCTGTGCTGACAGTTAGCTCAGAGCCTGAAACCTGCTTCAGATTCTCTGTCTCCTCCTCTCTCTGCCCCTCACCTGCTCATGCTCTGTCTCTCAATAATAAATAAACATTAAAAACTTTTAAAAAATGTAAAACCAATTCTAAAGTCAAGAGCCATATCAAAGAAATCCTGTAGTTCACAGACCCCTGCATTAATACTATCAATACTGTTGATGTCCATCACCCACCTCTCATGTCCTTAGTTCCCTCATGATCATCTTAGATTCTACAATACTTTGTCATAACCACTCCCTTGCAAACAATTTCACCTCCCTGCCCTTTTATCACTTTATTTAACCCCAACCTTGGTTAAAACCAACTCTCTTCCTACTCCACACCTCTACCCATGCAGCAAAACACAACAGGAAAACGTGCACAACCCTGCTTTAAATTTGTGACTGTTAACTTTAAGTGGACATTAGTGTCCCCTGGCATTCCTACATTTTCCTAATCCATTTATTCTTTTAGTCTCCTAGAGATCTATTTTACATATTCTCTTCAGGCCCCCAACAATGTCTCCCTCATTCTCACCCTCATTAAGAAAATAGAAAATCAGAAGACAATTCCCACTACCTACCTGTATCTCCCCATGTTCTCTGTCTTCCCTTATTATTGACAAACTATCCACACTCCTATCAAAAGCCAACTCCTGCACTTGTACACTAAATCCCATCCCTTCTTGCCTCTAAATTATCTTAATTATCTATCAATTGTCCCCACTCTCTCCATCATCAATTATTCCATGTTTTATAGGCCATTCCCAATAGCACACAAATATCTAGATTTCTTTATCATATAGAATCTATTCAGAAAATTATACTTGCAAATACCATTTTTCATTAAATCCAAACTTTATTATTTTTAATCTACTAAGGACAAAGTCTTCCCATCTCAGTCTATGATTTCTACAAAACTAGAATGAATGCTAAGCATCTAAGTACCGTTATCATTCTATTAAATGTAAATATGTATATATACACATCTTTTATGTTAATGTATTCCTTCATATCAAATGATTACATTGATTTTCTAATATTAAGCACTCACTGATAAAAATTCCTTATAAAAACGGGTCAGAACTATACTGTCAAGGAATTACATTTTCCATGTAAAACAAGGAAAATCTGAGAAATTGGCACAGTCAAAATAGCCTAAGAAAGCATGTCAACTAAATGTAATGTGGTATATTCTGGATGAGATCTTGACACAGAAAAAGAACATAAAAAAAAAAAAAACTAAGGAAATCTGAATAAACTATGGACTTTAAGTTAATAATAGTGAATCAATATTGGCTCATTAACTTTAACAAATGTACTATGCTAATGTAAGATGTTAATAGGGAAAACTTGGTGCGAAGGTATATGGGAATTTTTTTTGTAGTAGCTTTGCAATTTTTTATAAATCTAAAAATATCCTAAAAGATTGACTTTATTAAAAAGAAGGTGAAGGTCAGGTTAGTATTGCTTCCAGTAAATATTACACTCCTTTTAGCGCTAAACCTAAAAAAACCAAAGAATACTATTCTCAAATTTTATAATCAATCTCAATATAATATATATTAATACTAATTAATAAGAAAAAAAGAAAGATATCTACTACACGTGAATCACAGTTCTGATTCAGCAATCATGTAAGAGAGTTAGATTAAAATAAGAACATCACAATTAAATTTGATTTGGAAGCAAATCTATTCAAGCACTATATTTGTACATATATATTTAGTACTTTTTCCCCCTATATATTTCAGTTCAGAAACAGGTAAAAGGAAAGAAAGGGAGGGAAAAAAGAGGGAAAGAGGGAAGGAGGGGAAGGAAGGAAAGAACGAACGAATGAACAATGGTAAAAGCAAAGATATAAATATTTGACTAAATCGCAGGAACAGAAAACTTAAACATAAATAAAACATGACTAAGTCACCTACACAATGATAGAAACCTAAAAGAGATTTGAAAGGATTAAACAACAAAACTCAATTATAATTCTCAAAAAGTAGAATGAAGTTGAGATATAATTTAGAATTTTTTTAAATAAGGAAAAAATTCCAAACAGCAATTAATTACTACTGATGAAGAACTAGTAATACTACGACACTCCAGAAGAAATACTTTTAAGAGAAAAAAAAAAGTTTATAAGCTTCTTAAGGTCAAAAACCATATTATATTCATCTCTGTACTCTTCATGGTATTTGCACATAAGAATTATTTAACAGTTCTTTTAAATAAACAATTCATTTATCTTCTAACTAAGGGTTAATTCTCTCTAAAAGGATATCCAAAAGCAGTGCCACAGGAATCCACAGCAAAAACCAGGAATGGTTTTTCTGTAACTACAATATGACATCAGAAGGAAAAAATGTATTTGAGTTTCAAAGGCTTTTAAGGAAAAATAAATTTAAATTCTTGAAGGAAATACGTCTTTTTTTTAATGAGAGAAAAAAGCAGATTACTTTTAAGTAACAGCAACAGCTTTCTGCAAAATATCACATTTTTTAAATTTCCAAAGTTTATTTAGGAAGTATTTTTGAAATGTTAGTACCAGTTATACAAAATATTGTAAAACTTATAGAAACCTGGCCTATAGACCAAACGCTCTTTTTAAAATTACTAGAAAGGGAGCACCTGGGTGGCTCAGTCAGTTAAGCATCTGACTTCAGCTCAGGTCACCACCCCATGGTTTGTGAGTTCAAACCCCACATTGGGCTCTGTGCTGACAGCTCAGAGCCTGGAGCCTGCTTCAGATTTTGTGTCTCCCTCTCTCTCTCTCTCTCTCTCTCTGTAGCCCTCCCCTGCTTGCACTCTGTCTCTCTCTCAAAAATAAATAAAAACAGAGGACCATGGGGGATGGGGAGGGGAGAAAAATAGTTATGGAGAGGGAGGGAGGGAAACCGTAAGAGACTCTTAAATATTGAAAACAAACTGAGGGTTGATGGGGGTGGAGGAGAAGGGGAAAATGAGTGATGGGCATGGAGGAGGGCACTTGTTGGAATGAGCACTTTTATATGGAAACCAACTTGATAATAAACTATAAAAAATAAATAAATAACAACAAAACACACATTTTACCATTATCTTTTTATCTGAGAATTTCTGCCTTTTATTTTTATATCTAGTCTACTTTTTTAATGTAATTATTGCTATGGCTCTGTCATCTTGCTGTTAAAAAGATTACTATTCTTCTATAGCTGTATGTTTTAGTTAATTTTATGCATTATGAAAATTTCAAGTGCCAAAAATAAGAAACCTATAATCTTGGTTGTTTTACTTAATTGAAACTCTCTTCCAATAAACACCTTACCTTTCACAGATAATTAATTAATTTTAAAAAACCATTTTTTAAAACATTTAAAATTACTAAAAAGAAATGTAAGCTGTAGAAAAATTTAAACGTATTATGAAGGCAGGAGTTTCAGTGCAAGTATCCATGACTAATTTATTTTAATCATATGTAAACTTTTCTATTCATCAAAACATCAGGCTTCACTTTCTATAAACCAAAATCCTATTTATAGAAAATGGGAGAGGATGGGATTCTTCCCATATAGCTCTGTAAATTAGAAAATCTAAAACTGGGGCACCTGAGTGGCTCAGTTGGTTAAGCCTCTTACTTTGGCTTAGGTCATGATCATACACTTCATGAGTTCGAGTCCCACGTTAGACTGTGTGCTGACAGCGCAAAGCCTGGAGCCCACTTCCAGTCCTGTGTCTCCCTCTCTCTGCCCCTCCCCTGCTCACACTCTGTCTCTCTCAAAAATAAATATCTTTATTTTTGAGAAAACCTAAAACTATTATGGCTTATTTAGTACCCATGGTCTCTGGATATTTATAAAAGAATTGACTTCTCAAAGTTCTAAATGTCATCCTTAACTTTATAAACCAGGCTACAATTCTGACGATTTATAATAATAAAAGTTAAATTTAAAAAAATTTTAATATTTGTTTATTTTTAAGACAGAGAGACAGAGACAGAGCACAAGCAGGGGAGGAGCAGAGAGAGGAGAAACAGAATCCAAAGCAGGCTCCAGACTCCAGGCTCTGAGCTGTCTGCACAGAGCCCATTGTGGGGCTCTTACTCACGAACTGTGAGATCATGACCTGAGCTGAAGTTGGATGCTTAACTGAGCCACCCAGGAGCCCCAAAAGTTAAATTTTTAAAAAATAATATATTCTGTATTGCAAACAATGATACTTACAAACAATGATACTCTAGAGAAGAGAACAAAAGGAAAGCCAATACAAACTCAAAAATATCTTTTCACATGCCAATCTTAGAATTACTTTATGTAGACACTTAAAATAATAACTTTTTAAATTTTATGTAATATTTAATGATATAGTAGTGATGGTTTCACTAATAATCTGGCAATACAACTTTTGAAAGAGTTAATGTTATTATATAGCAGTAATTCTATTTTTTCTAAATTATTAGAAATCCAAATTTCTAAATTATTTTATCTTTCTAAATAAAAGTGTTTTTGGGAGAAACTACAAGTTTGACAAAAATCTTCATTAAATTCTCAAAAATAAATCATAAAAATGTAAGAAGTTTCATAAGGCATTCTAAGAGATTTTTTTTTTAATGTTTATTTAAGAGAGAGACCGTGAGAGAGAGTACACAGGGGACAGGCAGAGAGGGAGGGAGAGACAGAATCCCGAGCAAGCTCCCTAGTGTCAGCACAGAGCCTGACATAGGGATCTATCTCAAAAACCTTGAAATCATGACCTGAGCCGAAATCAAGAGTCCATCGTTTGACTGAGCCACCCAGGTGCCCCTAAGAGATTATTATAATAAAGGGGGAAAAAACTTAACAAAATATTAATGAAATTATTTAAATTTCAAAAGCTTGAAACCAATTATATATTAATCTCAACAGATAACATTATTACTTATCAACATATTACTGTAAAATCAAAATGAAGTAAACTTATTACCATCTACTCCAAGTCATAACCCATACTACCAAGTATAAATTAAAAGCATTCTACATAAGTTTTTACACACCTCTAGCACACTTTTGAACTCACTTGGATAAATATGGATCTTTCCAACAGCAGCAGCAGTTTCTACAAAATTATTTACCTTGTCCAGGTCTTGCAGTTACAGCTGCTCCAGCAGATGGCGGCTCAAACTCCTGTCAATTACAACAATGTTATTACATTGTGACTATTACAATGCGCTATTTATAATAAAATAGCAGTGATATAACAGCCTTACCTTTGCTTTCTTTGAGTCTGGGTCAAATCTTTCAAGAATTAATTTAGCTGTTTTATAAGTTTCTTTTTCCATGACCTCTTCGAGCTACAAACAAAAATTTCCATAAATTGTCACACTTTAAAACACACACTACTTATTTTTAAATGTCCTATTCCAAAAGTGTTCAAGTACAATGCTTAAAATAAACAGCACATAATATATCCAAAGAGCATGAAAGACTTCCTACATTCAAATAATTAAAATCCAGATTTTAAAATGGCTTCTAACCTCTAATATGTTACTTGTATTTAACAGCTTTACTGGAAGGAAATACCAAATACTGCTAATTGTTTACATATAATGAGGAGAATAATTACATGCACCAACTTCAATAATGGAATGTGCAAAAATCTATCAGCCATCATTATTGGAAGTTATTAGACATGACAAGCAAATGACAGGCAATTCCTCAGATTTATTTCCTCATAGCACTTAATGCTATTAATTTAAAGAAGGTCGTTAGCCAAGAGCTTTACAAAATAAAATCTCTGTGCCAATTAACTGCTGTCAGCATCGATTTTAGATTATTTATTAGCAGAAGCAATTAGCTTGCTGCAAATGCAGTGAAAAATCACTAACTGGGAGAACAGCCATGGAATTTGCTCAAATGACTTTAAAAGCTGAAGCTCCCCCCTTTCTACTTAGATCCAAACAACTTGAGAGGGAAAAAAACATAGTAAGAATTTTAGTAAATAAAAACTTTACCGAGTTCTATATTCACACTAGGGACTGTAATTAAAACAGTTCATTATTATAGCATTTTATTTACAATATATTCAAGTCACTGTATGGCTCAATACAGAGTTTAATTTAAAAAGCAATAAGTAGTAAAGTATCATTTTAGCAGTTATGGCCCAATATCAGGAAAGTTTAATTTTAGTACAAGACAGTCATATTATGACAAACAGCTAATATGTAGTAGAAAATGCTCTCGCAAAAATTGGAATAGGACCTTTTCCTTTTCAGTGACCACTGATAGCCATTTAGATTCAGTAAATGTCATATTTATTCCAAAGGTCATTTATTTTAGACTACAACACAGAAAAGCATATTTACCAAGTTAAAAATACAGTTAAAAATATGCTGCCCAATAGTTGTTAATGAATTCCTCATTAAAAACTCAATTCAACATTTAAGAAGCTAAGTGCTTAGGTGAATGATTTATTAACCTTGGTTTAATGAAACTAAAAATTTTCCTAATTATTTCAAAATTATGATAAATTCTCAAAACAAGCAAGTTTCATTTTCTGATGTAAAGGAAAGGTTTGCAGTAACACCTTAGAGTTGAGGAAAAACTAGGAATTGAGATAGGAAGAGGGCATATTATACGTCCCCAAATCAATATAACCTACATGGAATCCACATGGGATATCAATGAACTAAATCCCAGATCTCTACAAATTAATTTTTGATGTCTTAGACCAATATTGTTGTGGCAATAGAACTTTACATGATGATGGAAATGGTTTACATCTTCACAATACAGTAACCACTAAGCCATATGTGACAAATGTGCATTTAAAACACAACTGTGTTTGCTTGCGCAACTGAGGAATGGAATTGTAGTTTTATTCCATTTTAAACAATGTACATTTAAAAGATACATGCGGCTCTGGCTACTGGTCTGGATAGCACAGTTCTAGACTAAGATGATTGCTAGGCTTAAAAAGAAGATTAGATACAATTTTAATCTTTAAAACAACACAAAAAACTCAAAACCAAAATGCTATTTTATCAAATGATTGTAATTCCTGCTGCATCATTCAGCCCGTATTCATGTTTATGTCCATGTTCAGGTAAAGTATCTTCAACAAAATAATTTTTAAACCACTAAAGGATGTAAATCCATTCTGTTTCTCTTTTGCACTTTTTTAATAAAAATTTTTCACATATTATCTTAATTAACACATGCATGCATACACCATTTTAAGTGAATAACTTATTTTAAATACAGACATTCTGATCAGTGTAAAAAACATAAACTTGAAACTCTGAAGTCAGAAAAAAATCAGGATTTAAAGCACATCACCATTCTTAATTATCTAGAAAGACTTTGAGCAAGTCTGCTGGGCTTAGTTTCTCTTTTTGTAAAGCAGATACATTAACACTTTCTTCACAGTACTATTGGGCAGTTTAGAAGGACCTGGGTGGCTGTCAGTTAAGTGTCTGATTCATGGTTTTGGCTCAGGTCATGATATCTCAGTTCATGGGGTTGAGCCCTATGTTGGGCCTGGGATTCTCATTCTCTCTCTTTCTGTCTCTCTCTCTCTCTGTCCCTCCCCTATTTGTACTCTCTCACTCTAGCTTTCTCTCTCAAAAAAAATTTAAAAAATAAATATAATAGTGTAGGAGAAAGAGTCTACAACAGTACCAATACAATAACACATAATCTTTAGTGATACCCCAATTAATCAGAATGGATCTGAAAACAGCAGTGTTTTCAAATATCTAACATATTAATCCCAAGATGCAGGAATGAAAAATTAGATTCTCAGAATTCCCTAAAATATAAACTACTCTCTATTTTTCATAATATTTTTTATATTTTAAATAATAATAAATGATATATATTTTTTCTGTGATACATTATACCAAAGGTTTCAGGGCTTTTATTTTAAGAAATAATAATTCATTATGATTCAATATTATTATATATTTCAATAACATGCAAAGATTACTTCCACTGGATATAGACATTTCAGCATAGACAACACTAAAAGAAGAAAACATTAACACAAATGTCAGAAAAATTTTTTAATTTTAAAAGGTTATCGTACAAATATTTAATATATAAACTATTATTCATGATATAAAATTTTAAAACACACAAAAAAAATCAATAGCTCTATCCAATATTTTGATCTTTCCTTCATGACAAACATTCTAGACGTAGCAAATTTTCTCATTTTACATGGACTTCGGTCAAATTATTAAGAGTGTACCCCAAAGCATCTTCAATTCAGAGCATTAAGGTACATGTTGCATTGTTTAAACTCATCCTTTTACAATGAAAATACTGTCTGCTTACCCTGATTTTGGTTATTCTGCTGAAATCAATATTGTTTTTACTAGTTCAGATTTTAAATCATTTTCTGATTTCATATAGGAGTATTCCACAATAAAAGTCACATCTTTTCTCTCTGTATTTCTTCTACTAAGGTATTTACAAAGATCTACAGGTCAATTTATATAATATATAGTGAATATTCAAACACTGGAAAATGGCAGCAAACATTTGGTAATATAAAAATATAACATTTGAAACTTCTAGTGAGGTCAACACTCCTACATAGAATCACATGCCAAACATGCCAATTTAAGGACGTATTTTGCTTCTAAAATTTAATTCATGGAATGTCATTCACAGGATTATATATAAAACATACTATATGTATAAGCTTATTATTACGTATTTGCAAGAATAACACCTTTAACAAGAGACAGGGCCCATAAAACATAATACGGCCACAAAAGTAAGACTGATGAATTAGATGCATGTTCCTGTCCTATTTCCAGAAATGTCCATGTTAACCTATGGCTCAGTGAGTCAGCATTTCTTGTTCTTACTCTCAGCTGGCATTGGTGGATTACTTTGAACCAGTAACATTTGTAGTTGATTGTTGAGTTTTGTTACTCAGGGGATTATAACACTCCCTCCCATAGTCCTAATTCTCAACTGATTTTTCTCAGGATTTAGAAAACCATAAATTTTCTGACAATTCCAGAAAGGAATTACCACATAGATATACTATTCTTGAAAAAGTACAGCATTTTCATGAAGCCACTTAAATTTTAACTTATGTGTTTGATGGATCTTGATTTTGAACTGTTTTCATGGGATGCTCACGGATGCAGAAGAATTATCAATTTTTTTAAAGCTAAATGTTCTTTTTTTGAGTATCAAAATGTACACATCCAGACATGGAGTTTTTTAGATAATTAAAGATTAATTCCTAGCTTTATTTTAATAAGTAAATACTTACATTAAATTCCAAGATTTAAAACTGTCAAGATACTAATTTTCCTAATTTAACTTTTTAATCAATTAATAATCCATGTTCATTTTTACAAATTACACTTATACAAATTATAAATTATATTACAAAACTATTCAGAATAAAGAAATACATCCCTAAGGAAACCACCTTTAATAAAATGGCAAGTAGTAAATACAGTTTATGTTCATTTTGTTATTAAAAGAGGAGAAATAGGTGTTGGATAATTGTACACTGATAAAAGTTATTTTTTATAGGTGTTTCAATAATAAAAGTATTTTTAAAGCTATAAATATATAGCTTAAACTTAAACATCAATGAAGATCAGTTTTTATTACATTTGGCTTTTGTTCAAAAGTAGTGTCCCTTCAGGGGCACCTGGGTAGCCCAATTGGTTAAGCATCCTAATGATTTCAGCTTAGGGCATGATCTCACAGTCTGTGAAATCGAGCTCCATGTCAGGCTCCACGCTGATAGTGCAGAGCCTGCTTGGGATTCTCTCTCCCTCTCTCTCTGCTTCCTCACTACGCATGCATGCACAGGTTTGCGCACACTTGATCTCTCTCTCAAAATAAACACTGGGAAGAAAAAAGTAGTATCCCTTCTTTTTCCTCTCATTACCAGCACAATCATGAGCAAGCACTGTGCTCCTTACCAACTCACCCTTAACACCTATTGTTCTAAACAAAATGTAATGCAACTCAAGCAAAACAGCTCTGTTAAGGGCTTGAGTAACAAAGGCCAGGGACTAGTTCCCAGCAGCAACAGTATTATAACCAACAACAGTCAAGTCAATACAAATTGTGTTCTTAATTAATGAGCTGGAGAACTGAACTTATTTTTCTTTAATCATACTGCAAGAAATAAGGCATACCAAACTGTTCTGCAATATTGATGCCTCTTGAACCATTTAGATATAAAAAACAGTTGAACCCTGAACTGAATTTCCCAACTGTCAGATCTAGATGAAGTATCCATATGTTGTGATTCCTTCAAGGGCTATTAAAGAAGAAGTAAATAGCTTGGCTTGCCTTTTCACAGAATTGTCCAAGCCTGCTGTTACTCAAAGATTACCCCAACATTCTGCTTTCTGGTCACGTGATACCAAGGACACTGGGTCAACTCCTCATCACTTAAAATTTTTTTTAATTTTCTTTTTTTTTTTCTCTTTTTTCTTTTGTCTTCTTCCTTGTACTTTCTACTTTAATCAAAACATCTTCATTTTGGTAAAAGTGGGTTTTGGCTCTGGTCATCTCTATCAGCTCTTCTTTTTATCACATCAGCAAACCAAATCAATTATATCACAACTTGTATATTACTAAGAACCATCAGTATTTCCTCACTTTAAATTTCTAGCTGTTCCATAATGCATGGAATGCAAGAAATATAATGAGATATAATGGTAACATTTCTATGTTTCAGGACCATTAAAAATGCCAATGCAATGTTGATAACTCACAGAACACCGAAGCAGCTCAAACAAGAAATTCTTTCAGAATTAAAGTTCCTTTATTTTTCAAGTACTTAAAACCCTCAAGACCAGTGTCTTTTATTGCCAATTCACAGAACAACTTTATTTAAATAAGCTGTAAGGCCAAGATATGGTTTGAACTCACCATTTCAAAATCAGGAGTCACATGCTCTACCAACCAAGCCAGGCAGGCACCCTCACAGAATAATTTTTAACATTAATCTTAACCTTCATAATTTTTATTAGTTTCATACATAATTGTTACTTATTACATGTTACTCTAAAATACATTGATCATTTGCATCTGATTAAATTTCATTAAATAAGTTTCTACATAACACGCTATTGCTATCAATTATCATTTTCATACTTCAAAAATAATTATATAAAAAAGTATATATAAATTCAAGTCAAACACCAAGTTCAATTCATTTATTAGAGTCTATGATATATCAACCTCTAAAAATATAGGGCTCTTCATCTCTTATGCTTGAACCCCTTTACGAAATGTCTGAAGGACACATCTAACTGGCCCCACAAGAGATACCCATGTGATCACAGCTGCTGATAGAAAAGGAAAAAACAATTCTTTCCTTCCTCCTTTCTTCAGCCAGAAAACCTGAGAACTGTCCAGAAAACCTGAGAACTGACCTTTTTTGACTCTAATAATCAAACTGTACACCTACCTTTTTACCCCTTCTGCCTCATTTAATCCTTCAGTACAATTCATTTACTTGCTTCTCAGCTTCCAACTGACATAGATTCTCAGTATCAAAAAGGTTCTGCAACTTTTTCCTGCCAATCATTATTAACTAATAAAATTATACATAATTTAGCTTCATCACTAAAATGATGCTATCTAAAAGCATATTTGTTACTTGGAGAGTCATTACTTATAACAGATAAACATTACTTAGTTCTTAATGTATTTGTTTTATATAAATTAATTTTAGATAACTTACTATTTTTTTCTTCTGAGATTTTAAATCATCCAATGCTTCATCTAGAAAACAAGATTTAAATCAAAGCTGTCAGACAGTAAAATACTTAGATATCTTAAAATAGTAAGCCAAATAATATACATTAAGCAACCATAAGAATACTTTCTCATTTTAGGATTTCTCATTGATGTGTACAGATGAAAATTATCTCAATCTTTACATGTATATATTTCATACTTTTGCCTATATATTACAAGAGAAAAATTGACTTTACATAGAATAAAACGCCTTTCAAAATTTAAAAAGATTTAAACATGTTATCTTTAAATAAATATTCTTATTTTTATTTTTTTTAATGTTTATTTTTGAGAGAGACAGAGACAGAGCATGAGCAGACAGGAGGAGAGAGAGAGGGAGACAAAGAACCCAAAGCAGGCTCCAGGCTCTGAGCTGTCAACACAGAGCCTCACATAGGGCTTGAACTCACAAACTGTGAAATCGTGACCTGAGCCGAAATCGGATATTTAACCAACTGAGTCACCCAGCCGCCCCTAAATATTCTTCATTTTTAATTAAATTTATAATAAAATTATTTTTTCTTCATTAAAGTTCTGGGGTAGCAAGCATCTAAATATCCATATCAAAGTATTTTTTCTGTAAAAATTCAAATACAAACTTATAAAAAGACTTTATACAGTTTTTCCAAAACATTTTAGTTTTTAATGGAGAGCAGAGAGGTCTGCTAACATCTTTAAAGAGAATAGTCATCTACACTTAATAAGACCAAGCCAAATATTTATCCCTTAATCCGGAAGTCACCAAACTTTTTTCTATAAAGGGATAGACAGTAAATATTTAGGCATTATGGGCCAAAAGGCAAAATTGAGTCAGCACTTTTAAGGCATAAGAAAAAACAAATTTCCACAAATCTTTATTGATGAAATTCAAATATAATAGTAATTGAATTTTTGGTAACACACGCCTATCAATGAAAAGAATTAAATTATTTTCTTTTGGGTGGGGTTATTCTTTTAAATTGAGGTTCAAAGGTAGTGTTCCCTAAACAAAACAGAGGAACATATGGGGGAGGGGGGGGAAGAGAGAGAAACCAACCATAAGAGACTCAAAGAGAACAAACTAATGGTTGATGGAAGAGGAGAGCAGGGGATGAATTAGATGGGTAATGGGTATTAGGAGGGCACTTGTAATAGCCAAATTATTGGAAGAGCCTAAATGTCCATCAACTGATGAATGGATAAAGATGTGGTTTATATATACAATGGAATACTACTTGGCAATGAGAAAGAATGAAATTTGGCCATTTGCAGCAACGTGCATGGAACTGGAAGGTATTATGCTAAGTGAAATAAGTCAGTCAGAAAAAGACAGATACCATATGTTTTCACTTATATATATGTGGATCTTAAGAAACTTAACAGAAGACCATGGGGGAAGAGGAAAGGGAAAAAATAGTTACAAACAGAGAGGGAGAGAGGCAAACCATAGAGACTCTTAAATACAGAGAACAAATTGAAGATTGGTGGGGGTGAGGGGGAGAGGGGGAAATGGGTGATGAGCATTGAGGAGGGCACTTGTTGGGATGAGCACTGGGTACTGTACGTAAGCGATGAACCACAGGAATCTACCCTAAAAACCAAGAGCACACTATATGTTAACCAATTTGAAAATAAATTATATTAGGAAAAAAAAAGAAGGGTACTTGTGATGACCACTGGGTATTTATATGTAAATGATGAATCACTGAATTCTAATCCTGAAACCAATATTGCACTGTGTGTTCACTACCTAGACTTTAAACAAAAATTTGAAAAGGAAAAGTTAGTGTTCCATATCATCAAAATTGGTTGCAAATATTAACATGTTAATGTTAATCTGTGATGAAATTTTACACTTGATTTTTGAAAATGTTTTATCACATAGATAGGTACTGCTAAATATTGAAATCAATCCACAAGCACATGATTTAATTGAGCATATTCATTGTTTGGAAGGCATTTATAAATTCTTTAATTCTTCTATTAATATTTGCCTTTTCTTGTCATTACATTGGAAATTAATCACTTCCAATTGAAGTTAAGTGGAAACCCCTCAACTACACAGTTAAATGGATTCTGAAATACAGGAAATTTCCTTTGTACTTATGTGAGTTCTGGAAAACACTGCTGGAACTACAGTTCGAGATCAGATAACGTATCTGTTACAAATTTCTGTGGGAATGGAGATTCTGCTTCTTGTTTTCACTTTTCATAGCTTTTTTTAAAAATTACTTTTTGTCATTACAATGATACCTGTTTTACAGCAGTATAGGTTTTATATGTAAGGACTGTTTTGTTTTGCAATCTTAGGTTGAATTCACTAGGAACCATTATCATCTCTGCAGCAAAAGCTAATTTTCCAAATTAGTCAGTATTCCATCACAGTGGTTGAAGGTGGTTCATCTCTCCATCACAGTGGTTGAAGGTGGTTCATCTCATGCAGAAATATTTCAATCTAGGCCCTACGCTCAAAGTATCACCATAAAACTTTACCATTGCTGAGCCATCAAACTGCTAAGGGGCTGGGCAGGTTAAGATATTCAGCTTCTATTTGTGATTAAAGTTCACATAACTGGGGTGCCTGGGTGGTTTAGTAGGTTGAGCATCCAACTTCGACTCAGGTAATGATCTCATTGTGCGTGGGTTCAAGCCCCACGTTGGGCTCTGTGCTGAAAGCTAGCTCAGACCCAGGAGACAACCTTCAGATTCTGTGACTCCTCTCTCTTTGACCCTCCCCTCCTCATGCTGTCTCTATCTCTCTCTCAAAAATAAATAAAACATTAAAAAAGTAAAGTTCACATAACTAACAATAGTTAAGTTCATGAGAGTAAAGTTCCCCAACGATCAATTTGATAACACATGATGGGTTCAATTATGCTCTGCAAAGTATCTATTGCCTAACACAAGGAATAACAATAGAATTTAAACACCTTACAGTTTCACAAGTTTTGTAAATTAATCCAAATAACCCTTTTTCTGCGTCGCATTTTTTTGTGTAACATTTGACACACAATGTTACATTAGTTTCAGGTGTATAACTTAGTGATTGGACAAGTTTACATGTTATGCTATATTTGCCACAAGTATAACTACCATCTGTCCCATTATACCATTACTACAGTATCATTAACTGTATCTCTTATGGTATGCTTTTCATTACATGACCTACTCATTCCGTAACTAGAGGCCTGTATCTCCTACCCCTCTTTACCCACTTTTTCTCAATCCCCCACCCTCCCTTCTCCTCTGGCAACCATCAGTTTGTTCTCTATATTTATAGGTCTGATTCTCCTTTTTGTTTATTTCTATTTTTTGGATTCCATTTTAGCGGAATCATGTTTTCTCAGTCTGACTTATTTCACTTAGCATAATACCCTCTAAGTCCATCCATATTGTCTCAAAGGGCACAATCTCATCCTTTTATGGGTAATATTCCATTGTATATCTATACACACACACAACACATTTTCCTTATCCATTTGTCTATTGATGAACACTTAGGTTGCTTCTGTAGCTATTGTAAATAATGTTGCAATAAACAGATAAACATAGGAGTACATATACCTTTTTAAGTTAGTGTTTTCATTTTCTCTGGGTAAATACTCAATAATAAAATTATTAGATCATACAGGATTTGTTTTCAATTTTTTGAAGAACCTCCATACTATTCTCCACAGTGGTTGTACCAATTTTCATTCCCACTAACAGTGCACAAGGGTTCCTTTATCTCCATATCTTTGCAAAACTTGTTTCTTCTCTTTTTGATACTAGTCATTTTGACTGGTGTGAAGTGATATCTCATTGTGGGTTTTGATTTGTGTTTCCCTGTTGATTAGTGACATTGAGTACCTTTTCATTGGTCTGTTGGCCATCTCTATGTCTTCTTTGGAAATAATTTTACCACCAATATTTACAATACATCTTAGCAGATTCCACTTCAGATCCTACTGAATTGGTGTTTTTTCAACTTAAAAAATATTGTCCTGAAGTTATTTTACACAGACTTTTCACAGAAGTTAATTCAGTCACTTCAACCTCAGTATTGACTGCTCAAATAAACTACAATCGAGCAGTGTTCAAAGCCAAGTGGAAGACCACTTAAAAACATTTGCTATGTTTTTAAATTAACTATCTTGCTTGCAATATTCTCAATTCTTCAAGCAGTTGTTCTTGTCAAAAAACTACTTACTAATTAAGAAAGTATACTTTCTCTGAACACATTTCTTCAGCTGCTGCAATCAAATACAATTTAATTAATTCACCATTGGTAAACAGCTTCCTCTGTTTCACAAATAAGCCACTCAGAATCTTATTTGGTTGAAGCTCCGTTTTCACTTTTTATTTTTACGAAGAAATTCAGCTATGATGAGATATTCCCTTTTAAATATTCTAATTTTTCTGTCCATTGCTTTTCTATGAATTGGGAATATCATAACGAGTACTTAGTATGGTAATGTCAATGTATATTTCTATTCTTTTCGCAGAGTTATAATGTTGTTGAGTAATAAACACAATGCTTTGTCTTTTGATAACAAAACAATCCACAGTCCACTGTCCCTAAAATGCAACATTCAAAGTCCAATCTTCTTTTATTGTTTTTATATGATGAGTATGCATTGGTAATTTAATAAAAATAAAATTGTCACAATACATATGGCACTTGAAATGTCGAGTTATAATTGTGTCAATGTGATTCTTGTACATCCTGCAACAATCTGAAGTGTTGTGAGTTATAACTGTGTCAATGTGATTTGTTGTACATCCTGCAACAGTCTGAAATACTGAGAGCACCACATACACTCTGTCACAACTACTTAACTCTGAATGAAAACAGCTACAGACACCATGTAAATAAATGGACAGCATTTTGCTTTAATAAAACACATTTGGGTTTCAAATAAATGTAATATCACAAAATTTTATTCTTTCAAATTTTTTCAATGATTTAAAAATGTTAAAATCATTCTTAGATCATGACTTTTAGGGGGTGAGCAGTACTTGACCCACAGGCTATAGTTTGCCAACCCTTAATCTATGCTAGGTATAAAACAAAGAGTATAAAACTAAAGAGAGTAAAAAGCAAAGACACAATCAATAGCTTCAGGCTTAAAAAAAAATAATATTGTACCTGACTTTATGCTAAAAATAACACATGCAGGATTACAAGACAGTCTTTTATGAAGTCAATTTTAAATATACATGTAATACCTATTCAAATGTATTAGTAATTCTTTTTAAATAAAAGGATCCATGAAATAAATTTTTAAAGCAACTCCTGTCCCTGGCGTGCCTATTTGTAAGTTAAAATATTCACATATTTAATTTCCTTAGAGAAAAGTTTCCAAGCACTCTTTTAAAATAAGTTTTCTTATATTTTTCACTATTTTGTTAGTTCCATGAAGTCAGAGATCATATTTGTTTTAAACTTCTTCCTGTCCTCCTGGAATCTAC
Organism: Proteles cristata cristata; assembly: GCA_017311185.1. Classification (NCBI taxonomy): domain Eukaryota; kingdom Metazoa; phylum Chordata; class Mammalia; order Carnivora; family Hyaenidae; genus Proteles; species Proteles cristata. The sequence goes on from JAESUZ010003820.1 coordinate 368,187, forward strand.
TATACTACTAAACATCACTGGAAACAATACCATAACCTTAATTTCCTTAATATGATAAAAAGTATCGATGTTTTTTAAAACCACAGCAAATATCACATGTAATGGTAAAAATTAAAATCTTCTCCACTGAAAATCAAAAACTAGACAAGGATATCTGCTATTCCCACTTCAATGCACTATACTGAATTCTAACCCATTAAATAAGACAAGAAAAATTTAAAAGGCAACAAAGATAAAAAAGAATAAGGAATGGAAAAGAAAAACCAGTACCATCAGCCCACATGTAATACAACACAGCAATTTTTATGATTTGGCATATATTTTCAATTAATACAATAGCTTGCCAAAACAAATATTTCATATTAATGATGTTAATAATACATGCTTCCTTTTTACAAAGTAGGAAACTGACACGCAGAGAACTAAAACTTGTCAGTAAGACAAAAAGAGGGCTGGAGCAAAAGTGAAAAAAAAGAGTAGAAAGAGATGAAGTTAGAGAAATAGGTATAAGACAAAAAGTAGGGGTAAAGAATTCAGATTTACTCTGGCAGCCATCAGAGGATTGTAAGCAGAAAAAAATCAATAGAACTGATTTGTACCTTAAAAATAGACTAGTTAGGAAGCCACTGCAATAGTATAAGTAGGGGATGATAATGACCTGAATTAGAACAGTGGTAGTGGTAAAGAAAGTTAGAAGTAGGCAGATTCAAGACAATTGTGGAGGTAAAGATGATTAAGACTTTGAAGAAGAGAGAGGAATCAATGGTAGATTAAAGGGAATATGGAGTCAGGATAGGGTTTTCCCCTCCAGCTGACTGTATGGAGACAGGATTATACACCAATAGAGACAACCCAATAGAAACAGATAATGCAAAAGTGGATAACTGCAAGAAGAGATAACTGCAAGAGCAAAGTTCTTGAGATGGACAGAGCATCTAGAATCCAAAACATTAATGGAGGGCTTAGCCATAAATGGGATCAAGGTCACTCTTCCAGACTACCACTGAAGGATGACAATATACTGAGTAACAGATGAAGCTAACTTGATACATGTGGTAGTGGAGGTAGCTCTCATCTGTTTACATCTATTTTCTCCATAAAGTGAGACTATCACGTGAGAGTGGTCAGGTGAATTTTATGGGATTTTGTTTGTTTGTAGATTTTGAATTTTTATTTGGTTGGTTAATTGGTTTTATTTTGATTTGATTTTTGGGGATTTTTTTGCAGGGAGGCAGATATTAGTGATTTGAAGAGAAATACAATCTCAAAAAATGCTCTCAAAGAGAAAAACGTGAATTTTCTAGGGAACTATAAAATAGGACTATGTAGCAGTACTGAGTACACATTTAAATAAATTTAGCTTTCCTGATGTAGGGATGGATTAAGCATATAAAAGTTCTTAACCAGGACAGAGTTTTGCCAGTCATAGATTAAGCATATTACTGTATTTAAACAAGGTGCAGTTTTTGCCAACCAAGTAGGATGGGAAAAAGGAGCGAAGGAGTCAAGGATATCTGTAAGGAATGGTCACTGGACTAGACCAGAGAACTTAAACTGGACTGAAGAGAAGTCATAAGTGAGGACGGCAGTTTGAAAGTCCTATATCTGTATGAACCTTATTTGGATCTTGAGTCAAACAAAATATATTTTATGATATTAAAATTTTTTTAGATATAATAGCGTATTATGTTACATGAATTATATAATGTATGCTTTAAAGCCTATTATGGATAGATATAACTGAGATATACTTCAAAATAATACAGTAGGTAGAGAAGTGGGTGGAGGTAAAAATGAAACAAGACTGACCATTAACTGGTGATTGTTTATGTTGTGTGATAGTTATATTGGAACTTATTATATTATTCACCCTACTTTTGTATAGGTAATTAGGTACATACAATTTTCCAAAATGAAAAGTTAAAACAAGAAAAGAAAAAAGAAGTCATATATAAAGTTCGTTTACAATGAAATTTGCATATCTTTGTTTATAACTCATATTTTTAAGACCTGAAAAATCTTTAAAATCTGTACATAGATTACAGAAGCAAATATTACCATAATTTGCATATTTCTATTAAAAAAAAAAGCCTAGGAGCTGTGAGGTTATTAAAGAGAATGGTACAACATAAGTTTTATATAAAAATTAACAATTTCTCGATTTAAATTATTTTGTGTAAAAAGAACTCTAAATAAACAAGACAAATTTAACACAAATAAAAAAAAAACAGAACAATCTTGATCATACAAAATGTCTGATAGTAAAAACTCTTTAATACTTACCACATTGTCATTTCAATATGTTTTACAACCTGCCATTCAATTAGAAACCAATGCACTAAAAGATGGAGTTTTTTTTTTTGTAATGTGTTTATAAAAACTTAGAAATTAAACTTACTATTTCTTTCTGTTCTCCTGGAAAAGAAGAAAATAAGTACTGTTCTTATGCTCCAGATGCTACGGAGGAAACAAAATTCAGAAACAAAAACTATCATTAGGATAAGTAAATCAGAAGTCTTATAAAATGAAAAGAAATAAACATTTCCAATTAGAGTTCAGTATATTGCTTCCCTTTTTATTTTGAAAATCAAAAAGTACTCCTTTCTTTCAGAGATCTTCAAAGGTCTACCTCTTCTTTCAAAGGAAGAGTTCTCAATCTAAAATCCATGGACCTTCGGAGGGTGCCCCAGAACTGTGAAATTACCTTTGTGTGCATAAGTGCATCCCTCTGGAGAGACCATTGTGTTCTTCACTCTCAAAGAGGTTTATGAAGCCCCCAAAAGAAAACAAATTATACAGCGCTTATTATGTAAGCATCAACTCCAAATATGTGTCCATTCCCATAACCTAAGGGAAAAGCACGTTTTACAAACCAAGCCCACTCTACAAATGAAGTTGCTCCTCCTCATCTATTATTTAACATTGGAAGGATTTTCTCTACTAACTAGGGTAAGCAATCTAGAAGAAAAAGAAAATTTACCTTCAAATAAATATTTGATAAGTAAACTTAGACACCTCTTTTCAAAGTTTTTATGAGGAGAATTCTTTAGGACTTACATTAGAATAAGACATCAGATGACATTAGAAGTGAATCAAAGAATGACCCTAATCACAAAGTTTTTAAGATCATCTCTTAAATTCAATGTAAATATAGCAAAATACCTCTTTCTCCAAAGAACATGGCAGAATAAGTATATAAACATTATTCACAATTTTATTTAAAAAATACATTGCATCTGAATTTAAGTGACCTCTTCTCTCTGAAACAGATCACTGCTATTCTTGGGAGTTTGCCTGCAAGGTAGTCACCAGTGAACCCTGTCTCCTCTTAACACTCTCTTAACCACTGTTGGTCTGTGTAACTAACAGAATATGACGGAAGTAAAAGTATGTCACTTCAAGATTAGGTTATAAAGGACTGCAGCGTCCATGTTAGGCCTCTTCTTCCACCCACCATCTTTCTCTTGGATTACCTGCTCTAAGAGAAACCAGCTGGTATGATATAAGGAAATTCAGGGAACTCTATGGAAGAGCCCATGTGGCAAAAAATAGAGGTCTGTGGCAAACAGCCAGCAAAGAGAGGAAGCCTGCCAACAACTACGCGTGTGAGCTTAGAAGTAAATTTTCCAACCTTAGTTAAGCCTTGAGATAACTGCAGCTCCAGCCAACAGCTTAACTGCAATTTATATATGAATAAAGACCCTAGGCTAAAAAAACCCAAGTAAGCTGCTCTCACATTCCTACCCCTCAGCAACTGTGAGAGTTAATAAACATTTGTCGTTTCATGCTACTAAGTTCTGGGAAAACTTATCACTGCAATAGATAACCAATATGTTTTTTATATTGTGGTGGTTCATTTATAAACAATACATGCTTTTATATTGTGGTGATTCATTTTTATGATATAGACAACTACCTAATATGAAAAAAGACACTGAACACTGTCTTTATCAAAGGAAAGGAAAGAAGTTAAACATACTGCTCATAATCCTCAAGAATCTTACAACAGAAAACTCTCATACTATTTGTCCATTACAAACCCACTGAAACAGTGGCAGCAGAGAGATGATATAGGGAAAATGGGAGGAGGGGATAGGAAAACAGAGAACACAGGATAAGGAATTGCAGAGATAGTGACTAGAATTCTGTAGGTAATCAGTAAATTTTCAGTAAATTTTCTTAAATATGTATTTTTAAAAGCGCATATAATTTTCAAAATGTAAAACCTGTAAGAACTGAAATATATTTCCTTGCTTCAAAATAAAACTCAGTATACCCCTTTGTGGACAATAGATTCTCCTTTTGGTTTTTATCAGAAGTACTGCTGGAGAAAATGAACTATCAATACATTTCCTTCAAGACTTGAGAAGGTAGAACACATATAGTTAGTTAATCTTTAAGGCTAAATTAAATGAAATTCTTTTGTATTTTTAAAATGAAATTTAGGAAAAACAATAAGGCACTTCAAAAATCTATAAACCAATAAAGATTTTTACTCTAATAACTAGATATAACTTATGAAAACAGAACAACATATTTTGTGAAAATATTAAAGATATTACTACTGACTCCTCCTTTGAGAACAGTGGCATAATTTCCTTTTCCCTCTTCTCTTCTTAGAAATACTCCAAACAACAAGGAGAAAAAAACACAAATTCTTGTTCTGATAAAATTAAGATGTAGCTAAAATCCAACTCCCAAAAGCAATGGAGATCATGAAGATCAAGAGTGCAAGCAGAGAAGGAAAACTACTTATCCCACAAAGCAGGAGCAAGACAAACTTCTCAAAGTGTAAAAGCCCTAACCCCATGTTTATAACAAGAAAAAGGGGTGCCTGGGTGGCTCAGTTGGGATTCTCTCTCCCCTCTCTCTCTGCCCTTTCCCCACTTACACTCTCTCTCAAAAAAATAAAAGAATAAGAAACACATGCTATATACGCAGAAACTCCTCTGTTTGAGTCCAACAGTGAAACAGAGAAGGCAGAGAACTTAAAGAGAAATCATTCAGAAATGCCGTTTACAGAGGTGTCTAGGTGTCTCAGTCAGTTAATCCTATGATTCTTGATTTTGGCTCAGGTCATGATCTCATAGTCTGTGAGTTCAAGCCCCACATAGGGCTCTGTGCTGACAGCTCAGAGCCCAAAACCTGCTTCAGATTCTGTGTCTCCCTCTCTCTCTGCCCCTCCCCAGCTCACATTCTGTCTCTTAAAGATAAATGCTAAAAAAAAAAAAAATTAGAAATGCTCTGTTCACAAAGAATATTGTTTCTATGGCAGCAGGGAAGAAAAGAGGTTTCGTATTAGGAAAAAAATATACAGTTACCTAACACTATTGGCTAGGAAAAATAAAAGCTGAGCAAATTAGCACACTAAATGCTGGATCATAAGGAAAATTCTAGATAGCATGGCATGTAGGAGGGCATGCCCCCATACTCATATAACCCACTACAAATAACTGGGTGAAATAAACATACCACATAGTTAGAGATTTATTTTTAAGTTTAAAAAAACACAAAAGCAAAATACAAAGTTACATGTCAAAACGTAGGCCAACATCTTCCTCTTAATAAATGTAAATGAGCTAAACTCACCAGAGCAAAAGACTTTCAGACTGGAGCATTAAAACAAAAACCAACTCTGTAACATAAACTAAAATCTAAAACTAAGAGTTTTTGAAAGATGAAGAAAATAAAACAAAGGGCAAAAGTAAACTAGACAAATACCAAGAAAACAGGAGCTGTATCTTAATGCCCCACAAGGTTAAATTCAAGACCCCCTCAAAAAAACTTAAACCAGAAAAAGGTCATTTCATAGTGTTAAATATGATGCAATTCCTTTCCAACATAAAGGTTCTGGAGCAACTGGGCACCCATGGGCAAAACGAAAGACAGAAGAAAAGAAGAATCTGAACATGAACTTCACACCTTATATAAAAATTAACTCAAAATGACTTAAGAACTTAAATGTAAAATGTTTAAAAAAAAAAACCATAGGAAAAAAAATAAAATCTTCAGAACCTATAGCCAGGGAAGTGTTCTTGAAATACTTATATCTACAATATATAAAGAATTCATTGGGCACCTGGGTGGCTCTGTCGGTTAGGCGTCGGACTTCAGCTGGGGTCATGATCTCGCAGTCCATGAGTTCGAGCTCTGTGCTGACAGCTCAGAGCCTGGGGCCTGCTTTGGATCCTGTGTCTCCCTTTCTTTCTATGCCCCTCACTGTCTCATGCTCTATCTCTCTCTGTCTCTCAAAAATGAATAAACATTTTTTTTTCTTAAATAGTTTATTGTCAAGTTGGTTTACATATAACACCCAGTGCTCATCCCAACAAGTACCCTTCCCCATGCCCATCACCCCCCTTCCCCTTTCCCCTACCCCCATCAGTCCTCAGTGTGTTCTCAGCGTTCAAGAGCCTCTCATGGTTTGCCATGAATAAACATTTTTTTAAAAAATTAAAGAATTCTCAGAATTCAACAGCAAAAAGACTAATAATCCAATCAGAAAAATAAAAGATATGAACAGGTATTTCAAAGAAAAGGGGATACATATGGCAAATAAACACATGAAAAGAAATTCAACATCATTAGCCATTAGTGAAATGTCAATTAAAACCACAATGAAATATCATGACATACCCATCAAAATGATCAGAATAGAAAATAGTGAAAAAGGAAATGCTGGCAAAGATGCAAAGAAACTAGATCATTTATTTTTTTTTACCTTTTTAATATAATTTATTGTCAAACTGGCTTACATACAACAGCCAGTGCTCATCCCAACAAGTGCCCTCCTCAATGCCCATCACCCAAAACTAGATCATTTGCTTTCTTTTTATGTCTTTATTTTATAATTTTGAGAGACAGAAAGTGAGCAGGGGAGGGGCAGAGAGAGAGGGAGACACAGAATCTGAAGCAGGCTCCACGCTCTGAGCTGTCAGCACAGAGCCCAGCGCAGGGCTCGAAACCACGGACTGTGAGATCATGACCTGAGCCGAAGTTAGACACTTAACTGACTGAGCCACCCAGGTGTCCCAGAACTAGATCATTTATACACAACCAGTGGAAATGTAAAATGGTACGTCTACTCTGAAAAAATGTTTAGCAGTTTCTTATAAATCTAAACATGTACTTATCATACGACCCAGAAATTACACTCTTGGGCATATACCCCCAAAAAATGAAAACTTATGTCCAAATGCCTATCGATATACAAATGTTCATAGAAGCTTTATTTGTAATACCCCAAAACTGGAAGCTACCCAAATGTCCTTCAACAAATGTATGGTTAAACAAACCATGATACGTCATTACTATGGAATACAACTCAACAATAAAAAAGAAACCACTGATACACTTAACATCTTGAATGGATCTCAAGAATATGCTGAATGAAAAAGAAAAAGGCCAGTTCAAAAGGTTACATACTATGTGATCTCATTTTCTAATTCTTGAAATAATTATAGAGATATAAAACAGATTAGTGGGTGGCAACGGTTAAGAAGGAGGAAGGTGGAGGAGGGTTGGTATGACTACAAAGGGGTAGCAAAAAGAGCCTAGTGGTTTGTTTTTTTTTTTTAATTTATTTCAGTAATCTCTACATCCAACATGGGGCTCGAACTCCCAACCCTGAGATCAAGAGCCACGTGCTCCACCAACTGAGCCAGCCAAATGCTCCAAGCTTTGTGGTTTTAGAACTGTTCTGAATCTGAATCGTGGGGTAGTGACATGAAGCTACACATGATAAAATTACATCGAAATATATGACACACACAAAAGAGTGCATGTAAAACTGGTAAAATCTGACAGGTTCTGTGAATTGAATCAATGTCAATGTCCTGGTTGTGATATTTTGCTGTACTCATGCAAGATGTTACCACTGGAGAAGTCTGGGTGAAGGATGCATGGGACCTGCTTAGAGATGAACTCTCTCTCTCTTTCTCCCTCTGCCCCTCTCTCCTGCTTGTGCTCTCTCTCTAAAATAAAAATAAATAAAATAAACTTTAAAAATATATAATATAGTGACTTGCACTCTAAAATTATACAGGTGTACTAACAGGAAATACCTGGAGCCACAATTTAACAGAATTACATTTTAATTATAGTGAGTATTTTAAATCCTTAATATTCAGTGTTTTACTGGACTAAAATTAAAAATGCTAAAAGTTAAAATATAGCAGAACAGTTAAAATTCAATCAATAAAATCAAACCTTTCTCAATTTTACTAAAAGATTAACATTTCATAAACCTCCACCCAAAATATGAAAGTTTTTCACCACTTTCTGCCAAACTTAAGTGCTATCTTTCCAACAACCACATAACCTATCCAATTTATTGAAATGTTTTTAGAGAAGATTTAACAAATAGGTATACAGGTGTCAATATTTATAACTATGTTGACTATTTTGTCAGCTTATTTAATTATCAAAGGCTTTAGCAAGAATTACCTTCACATTCAGACAAACTAATAACAGTGCTTTCTTTTGGTATAAAGAATAAGGCAAGAATCAAGCCTTTTTTAATTGAACTAACTTTTTTGGAGGATATAACTCAACACCATTTTCCCTCAATGATTTCAAATGTCATCTTTATCATATATAAAAAACCATATAGGTCATATCATATCCTAGCATATATAAAAATTCCTTTGGGGATTTATTTCTAGATTCTTGTGTCTTTTTCCTGGCTCTGTGCCAAACTTTTAATTAATTCATACATTATTTATACACTGTGCCAAGCTTTTAATTAATTTATATACTATTTATTTATACATTATAGCAAACTTAATCAATGAAGTTTTATAACAGATTTGATGCCTGGTAGATCTCTGCTTCTCATTCCTCTCCTTTTTTTTAAATTATCACAGAATTATCTATGTGCTTATTTTTCCACTAAAAAGCATAGAATGGGTGTGCCAAGATTTTTTAAAGTACTGTTGGTATTTTTAATGTGATCACACATTTTTAGATTAATTTAGGGAGAACTGATCTCATAACAACACTAAATCTTCCCATTAAAGGATCTCTTAATTATGACTCTGTACTTAATTCTTTAAGTACAAAAATCTACAAAGTGAATAACTATCAATATTCAAATATCTATCAATTGCAAAAGGGATGCTTGCAAAAAGATTTCTTACCTACCTAACCTCCTAGTAAATATTATCCCTGAGTAAATATCAAGAGATGTTCACAGATACCTTCTCCTTTAAGAGCCAACTATAGTTGATAAGAGATACTTTGTATTCTCATTAGAGCACCTTGAAAGAAATGTTAAACTTTCCTCAAAAGGCTACAAATTTGGGGGCACCTGGGTGGCTCAGTAGTGACTGACTTCAGCTCAGGTCATGATTTCATAGTTCAATAGCTCAAGCCCCATATCCGGCTCTGTACTGACAGCTCAGAGCCTAGAGCCTGGGGCTTCAGATTCTGTGTCTCCTCCTCTCTCTCTCCTCTCCCCTCCCCCACTCAGGCTCTGTCTCTCAAAAATGAATAAACATTAAAAAAAATTTTTTTTAAAGGCTACAAATTATGCTTGCCAACCCTTCTAGCTGGATTGAGGAATATCTTTTACCAGCTAGTTGGGAAGAGAGAGAGTGGGAAGGAGGTGTTAAAAACTGTGTAAGATCAAAGTCCTATCTTCAAATGGCTTTAGATTTAAGTAGAGAAAAAAAAAAAAACATAAAAAATAGGGGCAAGACCACCTTCCTCAGTTCCTTTGCTTAACTTTTTCCCCCCATAGCCCCATTTTAAGAACTTAAAAAAACACACACAAAACAAAAACAGAAGGAAAATATGGCTGGGGTACCTGGGTGGCTAAGTCAACTAAGCATCCAACTCTTCTTTTTCTTTCTTTCTTTTTTTTTTATCCCAGGGTTGTAGGATCAAGCCCTACATTGGGCTTCATGCTCAGCAGAAAAGCCTGCTTAAAATTCTCTCTCTCCCTTCCTCTCTCTGCCCTGCTTCCCAACTCATGCATGTGCACACTTGGAAGGAAGGAAGACAGAAAGAGGGAAGGGGGAGGGAGAAAATATGACTAAATCCTCCGGGAAGGTCAATGTTTTATGCTAATAAGCCTCTGAAATGATCTTATAGAGAATGAAATTTCTAGAAACTTATAATCTGGAAGAATAAGGTATCCAGGAGTAAAAGTCTAAGATTGCTGGGGCGCCTGGGTGGCTTAGTCGGTTAAGCGTCCAACTTTCGCTTGGGTCATGATCTCGCAGTTCGTGGGTTCGAGCCCCGCGTTGGGCTCTGTGCTGACTGCCAGCTCAGAGCCTGGAGCCTGTTTCAGTCTGTGACTCCCTCTCTCTCTGACCCTCCCCTGCTCACGCTGTCTCTCTCTCTCTCTCTCCTACAAATAAAAAAAAAAAAAAAAAAAAGTCTAAGATTGCTTGTAGAGTTAGTTAGGGATAGAGACAAAGTTTAATGGCTGTTCACTCTTAGAAAATGAGCCAATTCCCAAGGTAATGCACATCTGCCAGCATAATCAAGAAATACAAAATTTAAACTGCAATCTAAACCTTCCCTCATTTTGTTTTTTAATTTTTTTTAACATTTATTTATTATGGAGAGACAGAGCATGAGCAGGGGAGGGGTAGAGAGAGGGGGAGACACAGATTCCGAAGCAGACTCCAGGCTCGGAACTATCAGCACAGAGTCTGAGGCAGGGCTTGAACTCACAAACTGCAAGACCATGAGCTGAGCCAAAATCGGAAGCTTAACTGACTGAGCCACCCAGGCGCCCCATCCTTCCCTCATTTTGGACCACAACCATAATAATGACTCCAATGAAACAAATTCAGCATTTAGATTATAATTTGTTTCAGTAATAGTTGAAAACATCAAGGATATAAATATATTATTGAATCTGAAAGGCAGAAAAATAATAGGTTGATAATCATACCAAGCTCCTCCCTATTACATCCTGAAAAGAAGATATAATAAAACATCTAGGCATCTTATACAGAGTATTGATATTCTATCATAAAAGACAATTTTAAGATAGTTATGACTATATAATATATGCTCTGTCTAGTAAAAGCATTTGGGAAATTTGTAATGCAGAAGTGAATCACTTTTTGCAATTATAGGTAGATTTCTAAGCTTTATAACCAGTGTAAACAGTGATAAGTAAAACAATACATTTTATTACTAATTCTGCTTCCATTTCTTCAAGTAAACCCCAGTCCAGACCTCAAAATTTTTGTTTCCAAAGGAAAAAAAGTCCATGAATAAACTTAGACAATAGCTCACTGAAAGAAAATGTCTTCTAGTAAGTCTTCTTTCTTTATACCACAGCATCCACTTTCACGTTGTTGTATTTTATTTCATGCTTTTTTGATTGTCATCAATCAGAAGGACAATTCTATTCTTTGTTTGATAACTGGTCTATGCTTCCAAAAGTGAAGAGCTCAGTGAAATAGAAGCTGCAGTAGTTAAGAACCAGGTCACAAATGTGAATGAGACAAAGTGAGAAATGGCTCTGAACCTTAACAAACCAAGAAATATTAGATGCAGGTGATGCAGAACAGGCAGAAGGACACGGTAAGGATAATAGAGCCTCATATTCAAAACAGCAGAAAGATCAAACTGAAGAAATAAACTTTTTAAAGAAATTAAGTTTTTCTAATTTTAAGAACAATTAGTATATGACTTTTTTGCCAAAAAAAGTCTTCTGCAGCATAGTAGCAGATCCAGTAGATCACAATTTGTGAACAGCCATTATAATTAACACAGTAAAGTTCCCTGTCATTCTTTTGCAACTAGATACAAATGTTTCATAATTTTTAAAAAATCTATTTTTATATAGAAATGGATGTCAAGTGAGATGGGTTTTTGAAGGGGTTTTTTAAGTTTGCTTATTTGGGGCGCCTGGGTGGCTTAGTCGGTTAAGCGTCCGACTTTTGCTTGGGTCATGATCTCGCGGTTCGGGGGTTCGAGCCCGGCGTCGGGCTCTGTGCTGACTGCCAGCTCAGAGCCTGGAGCCTGTTTCAGAGTCTGTGACTCCCTCTCTCTCTGACCCTCCTGCTCACGCTGTCTCTCTCTCTCCCTAGAAATAAATAAAACATTAAAAAAAAATTTTTTTTTAAATTTAAGTTTGCTTATTTATTTTTGAGAGAGCATGTATGCGAGAAAGGGGGTGGAGGGGGAGAGAGACAGACAGAGAAGAAAGAGAGAGAGAGACACAGAGAGAGAGAGAGAGAGAGAGAGAGAGATAATCCCAATCAGGCTCCACCATGTCAGTACAGAGCCCCATTCAGGGTAAGAACTAACCAACTGAGAGATCCTGACCTGAGAAGAAATCAAGAGTCAGACACAACTGACTTAGCCACCTAAGTGGCACTCAAGTGAGTTTTTTTAAGGTTTTTAAAGATGTTTCAATCAACTAAACATCACATGTATTCCCTTTCTAAATTTCTTTTCTCCCCTCTTTTAATGAAAAACCAGAAAGGAACAAGGGAAAGGGGCTCAGCATTATAAAATCCACTACTACTAAGAAGCATTCCAAAAGATTTCAAAAGAGAAAAAAAATAAAGAAAATGGCAGAGATGTTAATTTATAATACCCATGCACTCAATTTTTGGTTCTTTTACCTATATACAAAGCTAACATTTTATGAACTCCAGGAGTTCCAATTTGAAAATATGTTGTGAACTACAATTTTTTTTTACTACAACAATCCCAAAGAAAGCGATCCTACACCCCTCAAAAAACCTAAATATCCCCACTCTTCCTTTTCTATTACCTTCCATTTCCTCCCATCAAGTTGTCTCAGTTTTACTTCCGAAATACTGCCAAGTCATCTATTCATCTCCACTGCTACTGGTATGTCCAATCCATCTTTACTTTTAGATTAAACTATAACAGCACCCTAGCCGATATCTGTTTCTACCCCTGTCCTCCGCTACTCAGTCTCCACAGCAGCACACACGATCCTCTTAACTTAAACCTCATCATGCCATTCTTCCACTAAAACCTTCCACTAAAACCTTACAAGCTTCCCATTTCACCCAAAATGAAATTCAAACTCCTAGCACTAGGATCCTCCCATGATCCAGAACCTATCTGATTCTGCAAGCATACTTCCTATTACTCTCTCCATCACAGATCCTCAAATAAGTCATGCTCTCTTCTATTTCCCAGCCTTTGTATTTTCTATTCTCTTTTCCTATAAAGATATTCCCTCGATTCTTGGATTTTTGTTTTCAGTATCCAAAGAATACTCTGATGTAAAAAAATTCAAACAATACTAAAAAGCATATGGAAAGAAACAACTACTTAAAATTCCACCACCTAGACAGAATTTCCATTAAAATTTTGAGGATAAGGCTTTCCTATATCTCTCTATGGAGATATATATGCTACTATTATACATTATATTATACGCATATATATTTTTTAATAGGCTCCATGCCCAGCGAAGCATATATGTATATACATTGTATACATAAATAATCTTCCATAAATTCCAACTCTTTACATGCTGGTTCTCGCCCACATATTAGTTCTCAACTCAAGTACCACTTTCTCAAAAGAAACCCGTTCCTCTCTAGCGCATCACCCTGTTTATTGCACTTATTCTCTTCATTGCACTTATCTCTCTCTAAATTAACTGTTTATTTACTTGTCTCTCATTTTTTAATATCTAATCCCAATGTAAGCTCTATGAAGGCAGAGACCTTGTCACTACTTTCTCATTCAATCACTAGAGTCTAGCCCAATACTTAACACATTGCAGGTGCCCAATATTTACTGAATGAACAGATAATGGCTTTGATTAACATTTATAAGCTGTCAAATCCTAAATTTATATCTCCCATTCAAATTTCTCTCCTGAGCTTCATACTCCTACTTAGCCATCCCACTTGGCAGCTCCATCTAGATAGAACACAGGTACTTTAGTCTCAGTGGGTCACCAAACCTGCTATTCCTCATGGTATTCCCTATTTAAATGAATGACACTCCCATCAACCAAACTTTCCAAACTATAAACTTAAATTTTATCCTTATTACATTTATTCATTTCACATCCATCCAATCACCAAAGAGCCTCTCCATATTATCTCAATTCTACTACCTAAATCTCTTGAATACATCCACTTCATTCAGCATATCTGCTTCTCTTCAACTCTGCTATCACCACTCAATTGCAAATCACCATCAATCATTTTTCCCCCAGACAACTATAATAACCTAACTTGCTGCTTCAGATCGATCCTTATTCCCCTCTAATTTATTCTCCATGGGATAGCCTCAATAGTATTTTCAAAATAATAATATGATATCATATCCCTTCTTAAAAATCTTCAATGGCTTCCCATTACTCTTAGATTAAGTCCTGAAGTCCTTATCATGGACTCTGAAGCCCTAAAGAAATATCCCTTCCCTAACTATCCTGACTTTCCCTATAATCCAGTCTTTGGCCTTCTCTCGATTCTTTAAAACTGCCATGTTCTATCCACCTCAGGGCCTTCATATATGCTGTTCCTTCTCCCTAAAAGACTAGCAACTCCATGTCACACCACCCTTGATACACATAATCATTCTCTGCATCTCAAACTCAAAGATTACTTCTCAGGGAGGCTTTAGTAAGCAGATTCTAAAGCTATCTCTAGCTCTCTCCTTCCCCAAGATTCCCATCCTCTAGTTATACAATCAAACAGTAATCTAGGTACTGCTGTGAGGGACTTTGCAAATAAAATAAGTATTACTCAGTTGATTTTAAGCAAGGGAGATAATCCTGGATTATCCTGGTGGGTCTAATATAATCAGTTAAACCTTTAGAGGCAGAGCTTTCTCTTGAGTTGAGGGCAGAATTGGAAGTCAGAGAGATATAGCACAAGTCAGCAAACAACCTGACTAAACCTTGATGATTCCCCCCAAGTCCCCACAGGGACTCCAAATAAGATCCCAGTCCAGCTGATTGATTACTTTGATTTAGGCCTGCAAGACTTCAGTCAAGCCACCTGGGTCTACACAAACTGTGATACAATAGATGGGCGTGGCTCTAAGCTGCTAAATTTGTGGCAATAATAGAAAATGAATACAAAGGCTCTTCCCTGACCCCCACCTCCACCCTTGACTGTGTTAGGGCCTCTGTTAAGTGTTCCCATAGCATTTAACACTTCTCTTTCAGAATATTCATCATACTTACTAATTGATATATGCAGTCTAAGATACACAGTCAGAGATTTTTTATTTTTGTATACCATACACCATTATAATCTAATACCTACAAAACAGGTACCCATAAATATCAAGAATTGTTTCCAATTTTTTACTCAATTGTCTCTCAAAATCCTCAAGCATTACACACTTTCAGTAAAGTCCCATATTGTAAAATATTTATATTTATCAATTGCTTTATAGCAGTAACTAAGAGAAGGGAAGAGAGATAGAATGAATAGAATATATTTGGAATTACTGGGTCAGTTGTTCCTTTTGTTTTTACAAACCCTTCCTCACTTACCACTACCCACAATCTGAGATTTCCACTCTATGCCCTAAACCCCTAGGGGAGCATGACCATCTATTACAGAATCACAAAAGATTCCCACCTAGAGTCATTACTACTAATGTCACTGACTCATATTCTTCAGATATGTTGAGCTATAAATTAAGGTTTAAAACATTTGGTTTACTTTTTTAAAGAAATACTTTTCAAAATGAAGGAAAAAAATTTACTCAAACTGAAACATTACTATTTCATACTAATGAGAGACTTAACATATTTAAACCACCTGGTCAAAGAGGAAAAGTCAACTAAAAGAACAATTTACTTACATCAATGGGAAAGCAAAGAATGGAAGTGTCATCGCAAGTCTTGCTGTAAATTCATCAGGAAGATACCACAAGTATACAATTAAACATGTAAACAGATAGAGAATTGAAGAGTAGAGAATTAATCTTCCAACCCATAATTTTTGTAATCTCTGATTTTTTTCCCTAAATTCTTCCAATGCTTTAATTTCCTGTTAAGAGAAAATTATTCTATATTATTGAAATGAATCTCAAATTTCATACAGAAATCAAAATGTTAACAAAACTTTTATTATAGAGAGGTTATATAGAAGGAATTGTTGAAAGTCAATGAAATATAATACCTTAATATTTTTAAACAGAACATACAAAAAAGAAAATTAAAAATGAGCTTAAAAACATGAAAATGCTTGTTCTGACAAGTTACTCTTAAATGCAAAATTAAGATACTATTTTTAACCTACCAAATTAGCAAAGATCAAGCATGAAATTGACATCAATAAATAATGTTTATTAAACTAAACAAGTAGTAATTCTCCCTTTATAAGGTCTAAAAAAACCTGGCTATAAAATAAATAAAACTGAATTTAATAAAAATTGGGGTGCCTGGGTGGCTCAGTTGATTAAGCATCTGACTCTTAGTTTCAGCTCAGTTCATGATTTCACGGTTTCAAGAGTTCAAGCTCCATGTCGGGCTCTGTGATGACAGTGTGGAGCCTGCATGGAATTCTCTGTCTCCCTCTCTGTCCTTCACTCACTTGGGCTATCTCTGTCTCTCTCAAAATAAATGAATGAACTTTAAAAAAAAAAAGAATTAATAAAAATTGAAACAGTGATCCATAACTAGATTCTCTCAATCTATTCATTACTCTTAATATTCCAAAGGAATAACCATTTTTGATAATGATAGAAAGTATAAAAAGCTGTGAAGTTTGTGGACTGATAAAAATTGTTGCAGACTAGCTTATAATCTACCTTATCCTATCTGTAAGATTGATTTATGCCATGCTCTGCATCTAATTCCATTCTAACAGGTTCTACTGACACAGACTTCTTAAGTCACTGAATCAATCACTTTGGATTTTTTTGAGATAATGTAACATTAAAGATCTCAGGCTTTCTCTCTATCATCTCTAAATTCCCAAACCAGATCCAGTCTCCAAAATACTCCACACATATACTATACTAATATTCATGTAATACCTAAGACAAATTAAAACACCCCAGAGCTAAAAAACATACCTTATCTATATTTTCCAGAACTTCTACAGTTGAACGTTTTGTCTGTTATAAGAACAGATGGGACATTAAAACTTGTTATTGCAAACTTAGACACATTTTGATTTATAAAATCATAAAAACATTTTTATTCAAAATTTTTTTCTAACGTTGTTAAACAATGTGTATTCCTATTTATTTATAAATAACATTTAGATTTAAATTAAAATTATAAAGGAACTATGTAAGATTAAAGAAAGAAGCATTTTCCTACTTGCCTTTTTTAGTCCTAGAAGTATTTTCAACTCTGACAGCTCATTTTCTACCATTCTTAACCCCAATAGGACGTACTTTTATAGAGAGTAAGAAATTTTCCTCCAAGAAAAATTTTCTTAGATATGATTATTCAAAAGAACTCATATATTAAAAATTCAAGACTAAAGATGGTCTGATTTACTGTTGCTAAAAGTCATTTAGGACTCTGAACATCAAAATCAATAGGCGACCTTCATTCTGTACTCCTAGAGTACTTTTCTGAATATTAGATTTTAAAAGGGCATCTAAGAATTCTTCATTATAGCAGAGCTTGTTTGTTAAAAAATATTTTTATACACCTAGAATAAAAACCAGCCAAAATGTCTCATACAACACTTGTGAAACCATTTACCAATTATGTACTCAATAATACAAGAGGGTAATGAATATCAATTGATTATAGTTCCCATAAGAGTTGTTAACATTAGGTTGAACCATATGAAGTTGCTTTTTATGTAAGTCAAAACTGTTGAATATTGGTAATTTCATATGGTTCAACCTAACAAAGACAAAGAAAAAATAGGCAAATTTGATCTTCAAGCAGAACTGTAATAAAGTTTTAAAGGGAAGAGCAAGGAGTCCATAGAATACCAATCCAAAACAAAGCAGCTCCAGTAACAGTCCAAAAATTATTATGCCAAGCATTGCTAGACTCCATTATTATAACTAAAAAGGAGTTAAAAATAAGCAAAGTAGTCTGTCTGAGTTACATTATCTCCTCTCAGATTAGAAAAGAGCATGTATTAATATATTTTATATTTTATAGCATTAAATTGGAGATACTTTCTCTAGGGCCTTAACCAATAAAATTAAACTACATTTTAAATTTTGTTTTAAGCCTCGAATTCTTAAAAGTATATCTAGTATAATTTCAGCAAATATTTATGGCAAGGTTTAAGAAAAAGAGATAGCCTGTAAAAACAGATATTGTATAGCATACAACTATAATTTCAACTATTTCAACCACAACAATAATTTCAACTACTTTTCAAATAAGATTGAAATGTAGGCAATATGAAGAAAAAAGGCAAGAAAAGATAGCCATCTGCACATGAATGCATATATAAATAAAAATAATTCATAAGTCAAAGTGAAATAACTATTTTAAACAGAGACATTACATACCTACATAGCAAGTAGAACTATTAAAGTCCACGTATAATTCATAAGAACTATAATTCTTATAATTCACAAGAAAAGGAAGAAAACTAAGTAGAATTAGGAATAATATCAAGCTTTACTCAAGTCTATACTACAAAGGAGACTTTTACAAATAGGTTTATGTGACACTTTATATTAGACTAAGAACTGGCCATAAAGAAAAATAACTTACCTTCCATCGAGAAAATAATCCACCCATCTTCTATTTTTAGAAACTGGGCACAATGATAAATATCATGAATTGTTCAAAGGAATTCACAGCTAGAAAAAAAGCAAGTATTTAAAATTTTTAAGTTAAACACACAGCATACCCACTATAAAATACAGATGTTGCAATACTGCCAAAAAATAACATACAATACTAATTTCTTTGGACTCCACTTATGTGGAATTTCAATTCAGAGAGTCTTGGGATAGAGGCTACCCTTCAAGAAATCCCTTCTTCCAAACCAGGACATATTTAAAAGTAAAAATAAGCTGTAAAGGCTTTTAAATGACAAGGTATTTCAGCAGTGTATATGCATGCTACTTTGTAATTTGCTGTTTTTTAAAGTAGGTCCCCTAATGTTGTAAGAAAAGTTTTACTATATTACTTTCACTCCATCCGCTTAGATACAATATTTCTATCATTCAGCTATATCCCAACTAAACTAGTTATTTGGAATTAGGAGCATTTTACAATGTTTAGCATAACATCCTTTTACAAGTAATAACAAAGCCAACTGGATTTTGAATAGGAAAATAAGGATTACAAGATTACCTGTGACCTTGAGCAAATCATTTAATGCTTCTGGAGCTTAAGTTTTTTTCTGTAAACTAAACTTACTATACCACCATTTTTCACAGGATAGCCTTCATTATTCCCATTTTGCAGATAAGAAACTTAAGTGAGAAGACATTCAGCAATTTGATCAGTAACTCAGAAGAAACATGATTCAAAGCCACTCTAGCTTCAGATTTCTGGTCTGTTCACTACTGTTTCAACACCCAAATAAACATTCGTCTCTGAAATTGGGTCTAAGTCCCTCAAATCAGTTGACTTCCATGTCCGTATATCTATGCCCTTATTTTAGCCATTTTTCTAGGATTCTCAAATGTATTATAGTATTAACATATGGATGAAAATGTATCAGTAATCTTAGATTCTAAATCAATTTACCAGTCAATAACTATATAAGTTTTTAATCTTTTAAGTTGAATAGTGAATATATACTTTCACATTAACATACTTTTACCAGGCATAGTTATATACTGCTAATGTATAAAACTACTTCATTTCCACACACAAAAAAGTTAGGCCATAATTCTTACATTTTTTTAAACCATTAATGTAACCACAAAATAACACCACTACCAAGTAAATACATTCACTCTGCAACACTATTTATAGATTGGAATTAGCATAAGACATATTCATCTTGGGCTTTCTTGGGTAGAGAAGAGCTTAAATACTTTCATTTACAAAGTGATTTCTAGGACCAGATATACCAATAATCTGTCCTGAAATTTTCTGGTGTTTATAAATATAATGAATGTTAACAGCCACATTTAAGTTGCAACCTAAGTATTATTAATCCTTCAATATTAACTAAGTATTTGAATTTCTAAAATGCAGTTATAGGAAATCCTGAAACTTTAATGAATAAAACTACAACTTTCTAGGTTAAAACATTAAATAGATCTCGAAACCTTCTTAAGATGCTAAAAATACTAAGAAAGGTGACAGGGTGGGGGAGGGGATTTATATGAACCACTTAACTTGGTATTCTCAAAGTATATAGTAATTCTCTACTATTTGGTAATTAACCATATGGTGTCTAGCATAGTGTTTTGTATACAACTGATCTATACACATTTTGGTTTAAAACAGTTATATGCCTCCAAGTTAAGTTTATAGCCATCACAAATCAGGATTTTTAATATGTAAAAGTAATGACAGGGGTGCCTGGCTGGCTCAGTTGGTAGAGCATGGGACTCCTGATCTTGAAGTCATGAGTTTGAGTGCCATGTTGAGGGTAGAGTTGACTTAAAAATAAATAGTTCTTAACCTGGTTGGTTAAGCTTCTGACTTTGGTTCAGGTCGTGATCTCACAGTTGGTGGGTTTGAGCCCCATGTCAGGCTGCCAGCTCAGAGCCTGGAGCCTGTTTCAGATTGATTCTGTGTCTCCCTCTCTCTCTGCTCCTTCCCCACTCGCACTCTGTCTATCTCTCTCAAAAAAAAATAAACGTTTTTTAAAAAATAGTTCTTTAAAATAACATTGATAAAAAAGTAATGACAACAATAAAGACACCAGTTAAATAGTAAATACTACTATTTCTCTGGAGCCCCTAAAACAAGTGCCTTACATGTATTTTATTATTTAGGTACTATCATCCCATTTTACAAATGTTGGAAACTGAGGCTAGTGAAGTGATTTGGTCCCTAAAATACTAAGCAGGAGAGCCAGACACAGCATTTTGACTTTTTATGAAGCAACTAGTTATTCCTAATAACACAAAATCAGAAATAAAGTCTGCTTTATATAAATTAGACTGGAATATTTATATATAAAAAATATGAAAGCACCTCTGACATTCTCAAATAGCTGGTAAACAGCTACTGAAGTGGAAAGTAAGTTACAAACACAAGAGACAGTGTTGGTACAGTGTATCATGTAGCCCAATTCCTTCATCTGATTAAATCTGAATGCTTAAATCTGCATGGAAGAGAAGCTAAATGATTTGCCAAATCATTTTGGCAGCTAGCTCCAGTTAGGGGAAAAACTGGTACAAGAAGTCTGCAAGCACTGCTTTTACTTTTTACTGCATATCACTTTTTAAGTATGCATAATATGAAATATATGCATAATGTTGCAATTAATACCAGCCTTGATATCAGTTACTTGCTTGGAGAATTGTTATGGTGTCAATGAAATAAACTATGCCTTAGCCTTTAAGATTCCTGAAGCAGATTATCTTGTTTCAGAATTTGTCCTCTAAAACAACATTGTGGTAAATAGTCATTAAATGCTATATTCATGCTTTCAGGATCATTATCAAAGAATGAGTCAACTTTCATTGTTCCAGCAATTTTCCTATCAAATTCCAGTATTTAAGAAGCTGATTGGTTACAATACACAAGTAATGGTAGTACTTTCCAACAGATATGAAAGCATAACGGGACGCCTGGGTGGCTCAGTTGGTCAAACGTCCGACTTCAGCTCAGGTCATGATCTCACGGTTCCTGGGGTCAAGCCCCACTTTGGGCTCTATGCTGACAGCTAGCTCAGAGCCTGGAGCCTGTTTCAGATTCTCTATCTCCCTTTCTCTGACCCTCCCCTGCTTGTACTGTCTCTCTCTCTCTCTCTCTCTCTCTCTCTCTCTCTCAAAAATAAATAAAAACATTTAAAAAAATAAAAAATGAAAGCATAACAAAATTAAGTAAATCAACTTTCTCTATAGCTTTAACTTCATACCTCTTCTGTTTTCCAACAATTTTTCCTTCCTTGCCATACTCCAATTCCTGTGGCCCATTACTTTCCATGAAACCTTTGTTAAGTAAGTTATTTAACCTCTCAGTAGCTTCATCTGTAACAGAAAGATAGCTAAGGACCCTCTTTTAAATGTCAGAAGGCTTGGGACACCTGGGTGGCTCAGTCAGTTAAGCGGCCAACTTTGGCGCAGGTCATGATCTCGCGGTTCGTGGGTTCAAGGCCTGCATTGCAGCTCTGGCTGTCAGCCCAGAGCCTGGAGCCTGCTTCAGATTCTGTGTCCCCCTCTCTCTCTGCCCTCCCCTGCCCACGTTCTGTCTCTCAAAAATAAATAAATATTAAAAGAAAATAAAAATAAACATTAAAAAAATTTTAATATTGAAAGGCTAAACTGACATAATGTATTCTAAAGTATTTATAGCAGTGTCTGACACATAACTAATTCCTCAATACAAATTGTTTTTACTGCTGTGGTCATTGCTGTTTCCTAATCTATCTCTTCCAACAAATGCAAAATAAATAGGAAGCAAATAACTACCATTTCTTTGAGAAGCATAAATCAATGTTTGCCCTTGAGTGGACAGATGGCTCAATCTCAAGTGGCTTGTCCCCAAGAATTCTTCCATGAATGTGTAAAGCCTCTTTCCACTCTGATATCACTGTGGCATAATATGACACATAATATGACACAGTGGCACCTGACATGACCTTAAGAGCTGGGTGCATCTAATGTGTTTTCCAATAAATAATTATGCCCACCATATTATTTCAATGTTTTGAATGTTCAGCGTTAACTGATATTCACACTCAGGTTTGGGTCTCCGAATTTAAAATCTTTGGTCATTTCATTCTTACATTTTCATGACTCGCTTCAAGTCATATTAAAATAATGGACTAGGGATATAGCTCAGTAAACTGAGCATCCAACTCATAATTTTGGCTCAGATCATAATCCCAGGGTCATGGAATTGACCCTCGCTCAGGCTCCGCACTGAGCATGGAGCCTGCTTAGGATTCTCTCTCTCCCTCTCTCTCTCTGCGCCTCTCCCCATGCCAAAAATGAATGTATATATGTATGTATGTATTCATTTTTTTAAATAATGGAGGGGCACCTGAGTGGCTCAGTTGATTAAGCAACCAACTTTGGCTCAGGTGATCATCTCCTGGTTCGTGAGTTGGAGCCCCACATTGGGCTCGCTGCTGTCAGCGCCAAGCCTTTTTCAGATCCTATCTCCCTCTCTCTCTCTCTGCCTCTCCCCGCTGGCATTCTCCCCCCTAAAAATAAACATTTCAAAAAAATTTTAAAAATAAAATGAAAAAAATTAAGGAGTAAAAAAGGTCTGGATTCAAAATATGGCTCAACCACATACTAGCAATGTGATCTTGGGTAAATTAAACTCTCTAAGCCTCAGTTTTCACAGTTGTATAGTGGGTGAAAATATCTACCCTTTACAGAATTATTGTATGAATTAAATGAAATTATATATCATTTGACACAGTGCCCAACAAGTAGTGAGTACATAATAAGCTGTAGCCACTATTATTACTATTATCAGAAAGCTCTCCTAGTACAGACAATACTCCTCATACAGACGCCTTTCTTTCTAAACTTATAAAGTACCTGTTTTCATAATTTTAAAATTGGAAAAATCAGTTACAGTTTGTACTTTTTTTTTTTATTTTATTTCTAGGAGAGACAGAGAGACAGCATGAGCAGGGGAGGGTCACAGAGAGAGGGAGACACAGACTCTGAAATAGGCTCCAGGCTCTGAGCTGGCAGTCAGCACAGAGCCTGACGCGGGGCTCAAACCCACGAACCGCGAGATCATGACCTAAGGGAAAGTCGGACGCTTAACTGACTAAGCCACCCAGGCGCCCCAACAGTTTGTACTTTAAATGAAACTGTTCTGCTCTCATTTACTCTAGTATTAAAAAAATAAAACAAAATATTCTGCTGGCTCTTCCATTAAAATAATCCTACAGGCCTTTAACAGCAAAGCAAGTTAACTTTCAAAGCAAGTTAACTTTTATATTTACCAACTTCCAAACCTAAGTGGAAACTATTCAGTGACCATCAACAGTATCTCTCTACTGTACTATTCAAGTTTAAGAGTGATTTGTTCTAGAACTCTTTCAAATATCCTAACTAAAAGGCAACTCTGAAATATACCAAACCACATTTATTGCTCAAAAATAAAACTGCTGAAAAGAAGTACACCTCTAAAAGTAATTTTACTATACATTGATTAATTCTGGTCTTCATGGTAAGCTGATGTTCATTCTGAACTAAACACTTCCAAGAAATGATTATTTAATTGGAAAGGTTTCTATATTAAATCATAGATCATAGCTGTTTGATAGTCATAGAACTTCTTTTCTGACATTCTCTCTCAAGTTATCATATAAACGCTAAGTAAGCTTATTAATAGTGTTGGGCTGATGTTAACAGATGACAGAGAAACTTAAAATTCTCATTTTAAATGCACCATTCTTGCTTTTAAAAACGTGTTCAAAATCAACTTCCTCCTAAAATGGAACTATGGAGGCTGCAGAGAACAAGAAATGAGCGTTCCCTGCCAGTTTGGACGTATGCCTGAAGCCAAGCTTACTCAGATGCACACATACTGCTATGAACGGGGTCATTTCTGTCAGTGGTGACACCCAAGCCAGATAGAGAGGAAAAAACAATTGACACAAACCAGAAGCCAACTGGGAAAAGCAGAACATGGAAAATTCAATGAGTCACCAGTTTCATTACCGCGAGGGCACCATCAGCAAAATGGAGTTCACTAATCCCAACTCTCAATACCTATACACAATATTAAAAAATTAAACTATTTTCTTTAAATATTTTATTTTTAAGTAATCCCCACACTCAATGCGGGGCCCCAACCGATAACCCTGAGATCAAGAGTCGCATGCTCCACCGAACCCAGCCACCCCAAAGAAATAAACTATCGATGGAGTCTAAATTTGCTCTTCTCCCTTCGGCTGTCCCAAGCCACCTACGCAACCTCGCCCTGCCCTCCACTCTTACACCGCCCACCGTCCCTCAAATAAGGACAACGGTGGAAGAGAGGCTTCTCTTAGCAGCACGGAATCCACGCCCACACGGCTGGGCCGAGCAGCATGACACTGACAGTTTTCGGTCCCTCCCAATCCGTGGCGCCTCCGCACAACTCAGAGGAGGGAGAAGGAAAAAAAAAAAAAAAAGATAGGGCGAACACTCCAGTGACAGCTTAGCGTAGAACCTTCTGACCCTTCGTCTCGACATAGATGGGGCAAAGAACCGATGCTCTGCTCAACCCGGACACCCACACCGGAATCCCTGAGAGCAAGGCGGGGAAACCACCTCCCCTCCGCGGGGATAGGTGGGGGAGTGGGGGTTTCAGCACGCCAGAGATCCCCCTGGCACTTGGCTGGGGAATCTAGGGAGAGCAGGCGGCGAGGTTGGTTAGCGCGCTGCCCGGCGGGAGTTCGACGAGCCGCCGCCGCCGCCGCCGCCGCCGCCGCCGCCTCAGAGAGCTTAGGCCACTTGGCATGAGGCGGGGGCGCCTGGAGAGGCGAGCGGGGGAACCGGGAGCGTCTTTCCCAGGGAAAAGCGGGGCGCGCTTCCCCTTTGCCGGCACCCCTTCCAAATGCCCTCATTTTAAGCGTTCTACCTGCAAGAAGCGGGCAAAGCCCGGCGCTTGCGTCCCGGTCGGCCAGCTTCGGCGGCCACCGCGCAGCCTGCCTCCCGAGCAGGCAGCAGCCACCACTGACAGAGCGATGGGCCCCGCCAACTCCTTCCCATCAAACCCCGCGCTTCCGCCGCCCGCCAATGGGCGCCGCGGCCGGCGCGCGCGCCGCTCCCCGGTCACGTGACTGTGGCCCGAGCGGACAGTGGGGGGCGGGCCAGTCGGGCGGTTAGCCCGGGGTGCCTGTCTCTCGTTCTTCGGCGGCTAAGCAGGGTGCTACTCGTCGTGTTTCAGGGGTACACCGCCATTTATTCTGAGTCTTACCAATTACATTTACTTCTTACTCTTCCTCTGCCCCCTATTCTTTTCAAGCCTGTTCTGTCATGTCTCACTGGAGAATGGTCCTAGACTGCCGCGAGAGAGACGAGTGCGGTTGAGGGTGGAAATGTGTGCGTCCGGAAGGACTCTGCCTTGAGGAGTCCCAGCTCAGCTGTCATCCAGCCGGCAACAGTGCAAGCTAATAGTACTACACAGCTTAGAAGAGGCCAGTTCCCAAACAAGCCAGTAGAGAAAATTCAGCCTAGACCCCAGGGGTGCTTGAGGCTTTTATCACCAGGGGACGTCAAAAAGGGTCATTTGATGACAGGTCGCTTACCTCACCCGTGTGTGGTAAGCTTCAAGGGCCAACATGGTGTTGATTTCAAACCCGTGTATGGCATAAGCTGAGTTTTCTATTTCAAAACTCTTACCTCGAGAATACGCCCTTCATAGGTTATGATTCGTGGGCCCGCGAATAAACCACCCAGGCTACGTTCACCTCAGATTTGAAAATTGGCTAAAGAGCGTTCAGTTTCCTGGTCAACTGGAAATGATAAGTCTATGACATTGTCAAACAAATGGCAAACAAAAGATACTTGAACCACACAAGGCAACAATGGAGAAGGGTAGAAAAAACAAGCAAAAGTTTTACCTCTGTGACCTGTCTTAACTCTTTGTGCAAACGTTTTTTGTGGGATTTTTTTTTTAATTTTTAGTTACATAGGCGTTTTAAAATAATGTTTCTGTGAATTTTAAAGACTATAATTGTGTGAATGTGCTACATTTAAACTTTGACAGTGCGAGCAAATAAGGTGAAGTAGAAAGCTGAACATAGGACCTAGTTGGTAAGAATAATATACTGGAAGCTACCAGATAATTCACTGTGGAATTCCTTGTCCTAATTTACAGCATTTTAAGCTTGAAAGGATGAAGGGCAGGGAGCCAGAGTTTACTTCTTGTGTACTCTGGGTCAGGCGCTTTACAAACTTGAAAAAAATGAAAACAAACCTTTCTTTTAATATGGAAATTTAACCATTTTGTTTTTCATCCTATGCTATTTCAAAGTCTGTTTTTTTAAAGGCCTATGCAGTTATGCAAATATACCTCCTCAACTCAAGAATATATTTTCCTAAGCTAACAGGAAAGAAATGTTTTCCACTTGCTAATGATCTGTTCTCTTGTTTTAATTGGGCCATCAAGGTCTGTTGCAAAGTGAGGGAGAAGAACCAGGAGCAGAGGAGACAAAGAAGAGCTAGATGGGCGCCAAACATCCTGAATCTAATCCCTAGACACAAATTCCATAGGTAATTGCTCTAGAAGAGGAAAGGCTTGACCTGGCAAGGAGAGGGAGAGATGTATTGAATCATTAACTCTTTTAATTGAAAACTTTTTAAGGTAAATGTCATTCTTCACATGAGGAAATTTTATAGAAATATTATGTGTATTGTTGAAGGTAGCATCATACCACTGCCTCCTCTACTGAGGTTTGTCAGGCACAGTGAGGGAAGATACTACAAGCAGAGAAATCAACTTATGCACTACGTGGCTGGACTACAGGCTATCAGGGTCACACCAAACATTTATTAAGGACAAGACCCTATGTTAAGTGTAAGGATACAGAGATAAATAAAATAGCTGCCCTAAAGCAACTGACACTGGTGAGAGAAACCTTCATAAAAACAAACAAATATATAATACAGGGTAAATAAGCACTATGATAGAGGCAAATGTTCAAGAGTTGGAAAATGATAAAGCAATCATAGCCAGAAGGAATACAGGAAAGTCAATGAAGGTGATACTTTAGCCGAGTCCAAATATTAAAGAAGTATTCCTTACTAATCCTAAAATTGTCCTGTAATAGAGTCTAAGGAAGTAAAATCAAGAACACTAGAGAAGATGAGGAAGGAAGCAAACTACTCTAGACAAAGGAAAGCTAAAAGGTCTAATTCAACAAGTCAGTAAACCACATTTATGTAAAGAAATAAATGAAAGTTGGGGCGCCTGGGTGGCTCAGTGGGTTAAGCATCTAACCTCGGCTCAGGTCATGGTCTCACAGTGTGTGGGTTCAAGCCCCATGTCGGGCTCTGTGCTGGCAGCTCAGAGCCTGGAGACTGGTTCAGATTCTGTCTCCCTCTCTCTCTCTGCCCCTCCCCTGCTCACTCTCTGTCTCTCTCTCCCTCAAAAAATAAATAACATTAAAAAAATGTTTAAATAAAAGAAATAAATGAAAGTTGCAAGAGATGAGTACCTCGAGAGCTTACTAAGCTGGTCCGAAAGGTTAGGTAAGGCCTCCTTGAGGAAGTCACTATGGAATGGAGATCTGAAGGATGAGATACTGAAAAAAAGGAGAAAAGGAAACAAGGAACATCATGTGTAAAGACCTTTTGTCAGAGAGGAAGCATTGCAAGGCTGAGGGACGGATCAAGATGGCTGTGGCTAGAGCATAGATTGCAGGAAGAGAGTGCTGCAGTATGAATCTGGAGACCAGAATAAGCAGGACCTTGTTGGCCGTGCTGAGAACCTTCATCCTTTTCTTGAGAAGCAGAGGGGATTTAACCCGATCAGATCTGTATTTTTAAAAGATCATTCCAGCCGCAGTGTAGGGATATGAACAGGGACAATTAGGATCCATGGGTGGTAGTTAGTGTTGGCGGTAATACAACCGAATTCGGATGGGAACAAGGAGATGGACACGGGTGGGGGAAATGGAACAATTTAGGAAGTAAAATAGGAGATTTTGGTGATGGATTTAGATATGGTGGGGTAGACTGGATTGAAGGAGAGGAAGGAGTCCGAGATGATAGGATATCTGGGAGACCCAGTGGGTAGATAGTAGATATGGGGTCAGTAGATATGGGGAACATTGGAAGGGAGTTGGGTTTGAGGGTTGATGGTGATTTCAATTGGAACATGTTGAGTTTAAGATGTTTTTTTTATTTCAAGGAGAAATGTCATGTAAATAGATCTATTATCCTGCAGCCCTGAGAAGTCTGGGCTAGAGGAAGAGAGGGGAAAAAATTACATTTGTCATCTTTTTCAATAAGGTATTTATTTTTTCAAAATGAAAAAAAAAACCACTATTCCTTATTATAAATAAGTGTGTGGGGCGCCTGGGTGGCTTAGTCGGTTAAGCGTCCGACTATTGCATAGGTCATGATCTTGCGGTTCATGGGTTCGAGCCCCGCGTCGGGCTCTGTGCTGACTGCCAGCTCAGAGCCTGGAGACTATTTTAGAGTCTGTATCTCCCTCTCTCTCTCTGACCCTCCCCTGCTCACGCTGTCTCTCTTTCTCTCTCTCCTAGAAATAAATAAAAATGTTTAAAAAAAATAAGTGTGTTGTTTTTAAATATAATACAGAAAATAAAATAAAAAGTAGAAGTCTTTAAAGCTGCTTCCCAGAATTTCCTGTGAATCACCTGGACCTTGGTTAAACAGACAAATTCTCAGGCCCCTTCCCTGGAGGTTCTGTTCGCATGTCCAGTATGGGGCCCAGAAATCTGAATTTTTAACAAGCGCCTCTGGTGATTCTTCTTATCAAGGAGTGTCTCTGAGCAATGGTGCTCCCGTGCCAGAGGCCACCTGCATGAGACTTACCCAGGGTACTTACTAAAATATAGGCTCTTGGGCCTTGCAGACTAAAATCCCTAGGGGTGGAAAGGATGGGAGGGATGGAGGGAGGGAGATATTACCCTACCAGGTGGTCTAAGATTTCACCCTCTATCTGTGACAGAGGTGTCCCAGGCTCTCCACCAGGCAGCTCACAGGAGAACTGGCGTCCCTTGCTGGATGAAGCACATGAGGCAGCAGGCAGCCCTTGCAGACTCTGCTGTGATAACCGCGTTCCTGCTCCCAGCCCAGGCCTCCTGCCTTCTCCCAAAATGGCACTCAGCCAACTCTGATGCTCTCTTTTTCCACCACTCCCATCAAACCATATCCTTCGCTGTCCCCTCCATCCCAATCTTTTTCAGGGTTATGCTTGTATATACTCCTCCCAACTCAGGGTTTCGTGGGTTTGGTGTTTTGTTGTTGTTGTTGTTGTTTAAGCTAATCTGGCCAGGGCTAGAAGGGAAATAGAGTCAAATGCTGTTTCACTCTTGACAAAGCCTTTTGTATTCTTGAGAACCTATTTTGGAAGTGTTTGGGGGTTTTTTTAAGTTTATTTTGAGAGAGACAGAGACAGCATGAGTGGGGGAGGGGCAGAGAGGGAGGGAGACAGAGAATCCCAAATAGGCTCCACAACATCAGCAAGGAGCCTGATGCAAGGCTCAAACTCAGGAAATCATAAGATCATGACCTGAGTGGAAACCAAGAGTCAAATACTTAACCGACTGAGCCACCCGGGGGCCCTCAGAAGTGTTTTTGTGTTTAAAGACTAAATTGTTTGTTCTCTTTGTAGTCTTGCTGTAACAAGTCTCTAAGAGGTGCTGTAGATTCTTCTAACAAGAGGAAGAATCAGGAAGTATGGGGTAAAAGATTGGAATACTTTTTGTGATGGGAAATAGAGCAAACACACAGAAAAGTTCATACAAAAGAAGTTTACTACTTAAGAACTATAACCCAAACACTCATGTGACCCCATTGGGTCAAAAAGTAGAACTTTGCCAATACTCCAAACGGCCCCAATGTGCCTCTTCCCTTATAAGTTACTCTTCACTTATAGTGAATGTGCCTCTTCCCTCTAGCCCCAAATGCCTAGACAGAACTACGATCATCGTTATTAGTATATTCACTTTCATACTTTTTTTCATATTTTGTCTGCCTAATTACTCATTCTTAAAAATGTAGCTTATGCCTGTTTTTGAACTCTATGTAAATAGAATCATAGAGTAAATTTTTTTTTCATGTCTTATATTGTTTTGATCAAGGTTATGTCTTTAAAATTCACCCATGTGGACATGTCTGTAGTTCATTCATTTTTATTGCTGTAGGGGACCATATTGTGTGGAAATATCATAATTTATCTATTCTACTGTTGATGGAATAGGCTATTTCCAGCTTTGGGGTATTATAGATAATGCTGGTGTGGGGCGCCTGGGTGGCTCAGTCGGTTAAGCGTCCGACTTCAGCTCAGGTCACGATCTCACGGTTCGTGGTTTCGAGCCCCGCGTCGGGCTCTATGCTGACAGCCAGTTCAGAGCCTGGAGCCTGTTTCAGATTCTGTGTCTCCCTCTCTCTCTGACCCTCCACTGCTCATGCTCTCTCTCTCTCTCTCTCTCTCTCTCAGAAATAAATAAAACACTAAAAAATTTTTAATAGTAAATAATGCTGGTGTGTGTGTATATATGTGTATGTGTATCTTTTTACCCTGGAGCCCATAAACACAGATTTCTGGAGTCTTGACCTGGGTATAGAATTCCTGGCCATGTTTATTTTCAGCTTTTCAAGACCATACTAAATAAATTGTTCTGATTTATATAATCAACAATACCATGTAAACATTTCATCATCAACACTTGAATTGTCCAACATTTTAATTATTGCCAATCCAATGGATGTGTAATATGAACTTATTGTGGTACTGTTTTGTATTTCCCTTACTTTAGTGAAGAATAGCATCTTTTCATAAAAGCATTGGCTCATTGCTCACGTATTTTCCTATTTTTCTATTGGGTTATCATTTCCTTATTGATTTCCATTAATTGACTATAAAATGTAGAAACAAGTCTTTGGTTGATTACATGTGCTACAAATATTTTATTTCCATTCTGGCTTGCCTTTTCACTCTTTTGTTTTTAATATTTTTTTAAAATTCTTTAATGTTTTTATTTATTTCTGAGAGAGAGAGAGAGAGAGAGACAGTGTGAGCAGGGGAGGGTCAGAGAGAGAGGGATACACAAAATCCAAAGCAGGTTCCAGGCTCTGAGCTCTCAGCACAGAGCGCGACACGGGGCTCGAACCCACAAACCGTGAGATCATGATCTGAGCCAAAGTGGGATGCTTAACCAAGTAAGCCACCCAGGCACCCCACCTTTTCACTCTCTTAATAAGGTCTTTTAGGGGCTCCTGGGTGGCTCAGTCAGTTAAGGGTCCGACTTTAGCTCAGGTCATGATCTCAGGGTTTGTGAGTTCAAGCCCCATGTTGGGCTCTGTGCTGACAGCTCAGAGCCTGGAGGCTGCTTCGGATTCTGTGTCTCCTTCTCTCTCTGCCCCTCCCCTGCTCGCTTGCTCTCTCTCTCAAAAATAAACATTTTTAAAATTTTTTAAATACTGTCTTTTGATGAAAAATTCATAATGGAGTCATTTATCACTCTTCTCCTTTGTGAGTAGTGGTGTCTGTATCCAGTTGAAGAGATCTTTTCCTACCCAAAGATCATTAAGATAGTCTCTTATATTGTTTCATGTTGTTTTGCTTTTCAAATTTAGTTCTAAGCATACCTGAAATTAACTTTTTATAAATGGAGAAAGGGAGGCACCTATCATCCTCATACCTACCCCCACCCTCAATGTGGAAAATTAAAGCAGCACCACTTATTGTCAGGTGGCCCTCTCCTTCCTACCCTGCAGTACTATCTTGGTCATAAACCAGGTAAGTAGTCATGTATGTGTGGATTTGTTTCTGGCCTTCAGATTCTATTCCATTGGTCTATTTTCCTTTTTATATATTGCGGGATTTGATGTGCTAATATTTTGTTTAAGATCTGGGAGTCTCTCCCATTTTGTTTAAGAAATGAGGAAAAAGGGGGCGCCTGGGTAGCTCAGTCAGTTAAGCATCTTGTGGTAGGAACCCCTCCCTAAGGAGAAAGAAAAAAATGAAGAAGAGAGGAGAGAAGACTTCAAGGTCACCTAGATAAGAGTCCAGCTGCCTACATCCCCCATGTTCTTGTAAACTGAAACAACTTAATCAGACTGCATGTTTATGTGTGTTACCATATATGGGAGACAAAGAAATAGAAAATGCATAAAAAAACCTATGCCATATGATGTGAGCCGCTCAGTTCTTTTGGGCACGAACCCAACTGAGTGGTGCCGGCAAAATAAAGTTGCTTCCTGGAAAGAAAAGTCTCGGTGTCACGACTCTCTGAGCGAAAATCCTGCAACAATCTGGCTCTTGCTCTTAGCTCAGGTCTTAATATCAGGTTCATTGAGTTCAAGCCCCACACTGGGCTCTGTGCTGGGCATGAAGCCTACTTAAAAATAAAATAGAATACTAGGGCACCTGGGCGGCTCAGTCGGTTGGGTGTCTGACTACGGCTCAGGTCATCTCACATTTCGTGAGTTTGAGCCCCACATCCAACTTTGTGCTGACAGCTCGGAGCCTGGAGCCTGCTTTAGATTCTGTGTCTCCCTCTCGCTCTGCCCTCTGCCACTTATGCTCTGTCTCTCTCTGTCCCTCAAAAATGAATAAACATTTAAAAATTTTAAATAAAATAAAATAATAGAATGGAATGGAATACAATATAAAATAAAATAAGAAAAGAGGCAAAATTGAAGATAAAGGCAGGAAAAGACTATCTGCTGTGAGACACAATCCAATAGATGAGAAAGAATGAGATTGATCTCTATTTTTCTTTCTGGTAGTGTCCTTCTTTGGGTTTGGCATTAAAATTGCACTAAGAAGACTCATAAAATAAGTTGGGGAATATACCTTTTTTTCCAACTCTCATGTCATTTTTATTCATTTATTCTTGTCTTTGAAGCCAGATTACTAAGAAACCGCCCCCCCTCACAATCCCTTTTAGATCTTCATTAAAATTTCTTTGTGTGTATTAATTTAAGGGGCAATAATATCCTTCCACATGAGTCTTTTCTTTCTGGAATTTGGTATAATTCTGTATTTGTTCAAGGGTCTTTATACATTACCCCCCCCCAAAAAAAAGATTATCATTTTCATCTTTCATTTTCATCACAGGTCTCATACCTTAAAGTAGGCAGAATTCTAGATGTCCTCCATAATTCTCATCCCCTGATTAGTCAATAAAACACTAACCCAGGTCCTACTGTGAAGGAATTTTCCAGATGTAATTAAGGATATAAATTATCCTGAACAGGGGCCCCTGGCTGGCTCAGTTGGTAGAGCATCTAACTCTTGATCTCAAGATCATGAGTTCAAGACCCCATTGGGTATAGAGATTACTTTTTTAAAAATTACCCTGAGGGCACCTGGATGGTTCAGTTCACTGAGCATCCAACTCTTGATTTTACCTAAGGCCATGATCTCACAGTTCATGGGTTCGAGCCCCTCATCAGGCTCTGCACTGATGGCACAAAGCTTACTTGATATTCTCTCTATTCCTCTCTCTCTGCCTCTCCCCCTGCTTTCCCTCTCTCAAAAATAAATAAACATTTTTTTAAGAACTATCCTGTATAATCTAGGTGGGCCCAGTCTAGCCACCCGAGCCCTTGCAAAGGAAATTTCTCTAGCTGGAGTCAGTCAGTGAGATTTGGCAG
The DNA here is from genome assembly GCA_017311185.1 of Proteles cristata cristata. Lineage (NCBI taxonomy): Eukaryota > Metazoa > Chordata > Mammalia > Carnivora > Hyaenidae > Proteles > Proteles cristata. The sequence continues at coordinate 402,492 of JAESUZ010003820.1, forward strand.
AAGAGGGAAGCTGAGAAGAGAGATGAGTAGCAGCAGAGGAGGTCAGAGAGATTCGGATCACGAGAAAGACCCCACCCATTTCTGCTGACTTTGCAAATGGAGCAAAAAGGAGCCCAAGCCAAGGAATGTAGGCAGGCTCAAGAATCTGAGAACGTCTCCTGGCTGACAGCTGGCAGGCAAACTGAGAACTCAGCCCTACAGTGTCATGGAACCGAATTCTGTCAGCAACCTAAATGAACCTAGAAACAGAGTCTCCCTTTGAGCCTCCAGAAATGTACACAACCTGCTGATACCTTGATTTAAACACAGAGCAGAGCACCAGCTGAGCCACAGTGTGCCTAGATTTCTGACTCCCAGAATTGTGAGAGAATAAATGGCAACAAAAGAAACTAATATACGCCTTTCTTCTTAAGGAAAATATTTTTGGGGGTCTCATCAAGTAAGCCTTGGTGATGGTACCAGAAAGGTCACCTTCCTCAGATCCTGTGGCCGAAATTGTTTCGCCTTTAAGAATCCAAACTAAAAACTGCCCGAGAGAGAGGTGACCCTGGATGCTATTCGGCTACCTCCTGAAGGTGGGCTTGGTCGACAAGATAATAGTACTTGGAAGGAGTGGGACAACAAACCACGGAAAGCACAGACCTAAAAGCCAAGAGCTTGGAGTACAACAGCATTAGCCATGCAGCTCCTCCAACCTCTGCTCACTTTAGAGTTAGACTCATTCATCACATGCTCCTAAAGCAACTGTGTAATAAGTGTGGTTCCCATGCTCTGATAAAAAGGTGAGGAAATGAAGTCTAGACTGGTGTGAGATAACTCTGAAAACATCAATATATTTTCATATTGACACTTAGTAAGTCTAATATTAAAGATTCCAATTGTCATTAATAATAACTCCAGAGACTATTTGCTCTGAAAGACAAGATTTATAACTAGAACACAAGGCATCCTGGCATGTAGACAATTCTGTGTGGTTTCAGTCTAGTTATTGAAAAAGACAGGAACATTTTCTTAAAATGGAGAAATTTTTTTTTGCTTTTCTGGAACAAAATGTATATAAATGAAGCAGGTTAAAATAAATTCTGGTCTTGGTGCCCAGTAATTCCAAAAGTCGGCTTTCTAATGCCACCTAAAAAGTAATGATACACATGCCAAATCAAGTAGCTGGTGACACATCACCCTTAAGCATGTAAAGCTTACACCTAAAACAAAGAAGATGTAAATTCAGCTAATTTATACTGAGATTTTTTGTTAATAGGAGTCATAAGAATACAAGGCATTTTACAAAGCATAAAATATTGGAAGACAAATTTTCTGCCCTGAGGAGCTCAGTAAAACACGTGTAGGCAGTGGCTAACAGGAAAAATATTAAGCCATGGTGAATTACAAAGTGATCACCAATGGAAGACTGGGTATAGAAAAAAATGTCATATAAAAAGAATTGGAAAATGCCAGAGATTTGGGGGCGGGGTGAGGCAGTGGAGGGGGGGAGAGGAGATTGCACAAGCTTGAAAGAAGAATGAAAAAGAGATGAGAGAGTGGAAAAGAAAGTTCTAAGAAATGAGGTAAGAGGAAAAATGAAGATAAAGATGGAGGAAAAGACTTGCTCCTGTGAGACACAAACCAATACATGAGAAAGAATGTAGAATTGATTTCCTTGGACAAACCTCTGAAATTAGACAGCTGGAAATCTTAACTACACAACTCATTTTTTAAAAAACTTAAGACCTAATTTTCCCAAACAGTAGATATTAAACCAAACCTCTTAATCAAGCATATTATTCCATCTATAACAGACAGAATATATAAACTAAAATTCCATGCAGGTCTGAATGCAGCTGAATTGTGAACAACTTAAAACATTTGATATTTTGGGATTTTAATGTAAAAGGAACTTCACTTCAGAAGACATATTTAAAAGCACTAGTTTTCCTTATATATGCATACACTCTAGAAAAGTCCCAATGCTATAGCAACACTAAAATCAGACCCAATATTTTCCTACAAGATGAAGACCAACTTCCTGAGCAATGTGTTCAGAACCCACACCTTTTCCAGGGTTTGTGGGTATAGCAGCTGTACAGACTTCTCTTTATACCCCAAACAGGTCACACTCAAGGAATTATCTGTTTTTAAAAATTATCCATTTTTAATGGCATTGTCTTTTATTGAGTTTTAAATATTCTTTATAAACTCCAGATATTGTTCATTTTCAGATATGTGATTTCCAAATATTTCTTCTAGTCTGTGACTCGTCTATTCATTCTGTTAACTGTCTTTCCAAGAGCAAAAGTTCTTAATTTTGATGGAGGGAATTTATCTTTTTTTTTTCTTTTATGGGTTATGTCTTTGGTATCAGATATAAGAAATCTTTAACCCAAGATCACAAAGATTTTCTCCTAGGTTTTCATCTACACATTTTATGCTTTAAGTCTTTGCTTTTAGGTCAATGATCCTTTGTGAGTTAATTTTGTATAAGGTGTAAAGTATGAGGTGAGGTTCATTTTCTTAATTTTCTTTACATATAAACGTGAAACTAGGTGCCTGGGTGGCTCAGTCAGTTACGAACCTGACTCCTGATTTCTGCTCTGGTCATGATCTCACGGTTCATGGGATCGGATTCGGCTCCGCCCTAACAGCACAGAGCCTGTACTGGGTTCTCTCTTCCTTTCTCTTTTTGTGCCTCCCCTGCCTGTGCACACTCTTTCTCTCTCAAACTTAAAAAATTAAAATTAAAAAATAAAAAGTTAAATTTGTTTCAGCTATCATATTCTATATGAAAATGTAAATAAATCCATCAATTTCTGTTAAAAAATCATACTGGGATTTTTATTAGGATTGCATTGAATGCATAGATCAGTTTGAGGAAAACTGACATATTAACAACATTGAATCCTTCAATCGGTAGACACAGTCTTTCTTTCCATTTGTTAAGGTCTTTGATTTCTTTCATCATTATTTTATAATTTTTAGAATACAGATCTTGCATACTTTTGTGAGATTTATTTCATGTTTTTGGTACTATTATAAATGATACTGTTTTAACATTTAATTTCCAAATATTAGTTGGTAATATGTAGAAATAAAACTTATATTTATATTGACCTTCTACCCTGTGACTTTTCTTTTTTTTTATTATTTTTTTTTTATTTATTTATTTCTAGGAGAGAGAGAGAGACAGCGTGAGCAGGGGAGAGTCAGAGAGAGAGGGAGTCACAGACCGAAACAGGCTCCAGACTCTGAGCTGGCAGTCAGCACAGAGCTCGACACGGGGCCCAAACCCACCAACCGCGAGATCATGACCTAAGCGAAAGTCGGACGCTTAACCGACTAAGCCACCCAGGCGCCCCAATCCTGTGACTTTTCTAAAATGATTTATTAGTGCTAGGAGATTTTTTAAAATCCTTAGGATTTTCTATGTAGAAAATCATATTGTCTAAACAGAGAAAGTTTTATTTCTTCCTTTCCAAACCGTATTTTTTTTTCATTTGTTTCTCTTGACTTCTTGCACTATCTAATACCTCCAATACAATATTGAAAATAAGAATAGTAAAATCAGGGGCGCCTGGGTGGCTTAGTCGGTTAAGCGTCCGACTTTCGCTTAGGTCATGATCTCGCGGTTCGTGGGTTCGAGCCCCGCGTCGGGCTCTGTGCTGACTGCCAGCTCAGAGCCTGGAGCCTGTTTCAGTCTGTGACTCCCTCTCTCTCTGACCCTCCCTGCTCACGCTGTCTCTCTCTCTCTCTCTCTCCTAGAAATAAATAAAAATATTAAAAAAAAAAAAAAAGAATAGTAAAATCAGATATCCTTGTCTTGTTCCCAATCTTAGGGGAAAGCATTCTTCCAGTTTTAGTGCAATATTAGTGTAAGTATTTTGTAAATCTCCATCAGGTTAAAAAAGTGCCTTCTTTGGACTCTCACTTCTTACCACAATCCAAAAATTAACTCGGAATGGATCGAAGAACTTAAGGGTTAAAACTATGAAACGCTTAGAAGAAAACCTATGGTCCAAATACTAAACTTTCGTATGTCAAAGTACAGTATCACAAGAGTGAGAAAACAACTTATAGAATGGGAGAGATTATACAATATGCATTGTTTAAGTGTCTAATAGATAGAAAACATAAAGAACCTCTAAACTCAAGAACGAAAAGACATAAACCATCATTCAAAGAAGGATCTAAGGTCTTAAATAGTTATTTCTCCAAAAAAGATATACAAATGTCCAAAACAGGCAGGAAAAGATGCTCAACAATCACTCCAGGTTACAAATACATTATCACTACTACTAGATACATACCCATAAGAATGAAAGCAGGACTCAGACCGATACTTGTACACCCATGTTCATAGCAGCACTATTCTCAGTAGCCAATAAATGGAAACAACCCCAGTGCTCATCAACAGTTGAATTGATTAAGAAAAATATGGCACATACATGGAATGGGATATTATTCAGCCTTAGAAAGGAATTGAATTCTGACACATGCTATGACATAGGTCAACCTTGAAAACGTGTTTGGTGAGATAAGGCAGACAAAAAAGAAGAAATATTGGATGATTCCATTTTATATGATGTACCTAGAGTAGGTAAATTCATGGAGACAGAATGTAGAATAATGGTTACCATGGGCTGGTAGGAGGGGGGAATGAGGACTTAGTGTTTAATGCTATAGAGTTTCTCTTTAGAAATATTTCTTTTAAGTTTTGAAAATGGATCGTGATGAAAGTTGTATAATATCATGAAAATACCTACTACTACTGAATTGTACACTTAAAAATGGCGGCTCGGTGCCATCTCATCTCCCCCATAATTTACCCTGTGCATCTCTACTACTTGGCTACTCTTGAGTTGTGTCCTTCATAATAAACTAGTAAAAGTAAGTAAACTATTTCCTTAGTTCTGTGAGCTGTTTGGGCAAATTACTGAACCTGAGGGAGATGGGTTGTGGGAACCTCTGATTTATAGCTGGGTCAGACAAAGAGTGGATAACCTGGAGAACCAATACTTGTGACTGACATCTAAAGTGACGGCAATCCTGTGTGACTGAGCCCTTACATCTGTGGAGTCTGACGCTGACTCCAGGTAGGTAGCATGAAAACTGAATTGAATTGTAGAACACCCATTTGGTGTCCAGAGAGATGGACAGTTGGTTGGTGTGAATGAAATATCCACATAATTACTCTCAGAAATATTGTAAAAGCACCTCACCAACACATTAATGAGGTTGGCATTATGCTGGTTTACCACAGAATTTGGGTATCATCTTCTCCAAGTCCCTCACTTCCAAAACTTTCCCCACACTCTCCAGCCCACAGGGGTCCTTCCTACCTAATGATCTTCTGTCCAGAAGGATAGGATTCCTCTTGGATTCCTACGTGCCCATGCTATTGCACAATTCTTACAACTGGAGGTGCCCAGGGGGCAAAGCAGAGAGGAGAAAAAGAAAGATATTTTAAGTTTTTTTTTTTTTTATTTTGAGAGAAAGGGGAAGGGAAGGAGAGAGAGAGGGAGAGAGAGAGAATCCCAAGCAGGCTCTGCACCATCAGTGCAGAGCCCAATGTGGAGCTTGAATTCAACGGAACCATGAGATCATGACCTGAGCAGAAACCAAGAGTCGGACACTTAGCCAACTGAGCCGACTGAGGTGTCCCCCCCTCAAAAAAAGATTTTTTACAAAGGAATTCTTTCTACCTTCTCTTACCCTCAAATCCCTTTTCTCAACTCCTCTGGACAAAAAGACAGGAAACCTACTACTTCAGCTCCATCGTAGGCCAGCTCTCTGTTAAGTCACAAACAAAAAAGGGGAGGAGGTGAAAGAAAAAAGTATTAGTCCCATATACCCTGGCCCACAGGGATCCCTTTCCTCGTCTTTTTGACAGGAAGGATTTCCCTGAGTTTTCACTGTCTGCAGTATGGATGCCCCAGCTCTGCCAGGGGCCCACCCTTGGCTTGAGACCATGAGCAAAAAGAGGGCGGAAAATGGGAAAATAACCACCCCCAGCTCCCTTCCCCAGGAGTTTTACTTCCTTCCCCAGTCTGTCGGTTTTCCTTTATTTTTCAAAGTCCTCAGATAGTCGCATTTTGTATTTTGTCTAGAAAGGGATTTTAGTTGTAATCATCAGAAACACAGGCTTTAGTAGGCTTTCTCTACCTTGGCCACATCAGAAGTTCGTCCTGCATACTTTCTAATTACCTTTCCATGTGACAATGATTTTGTAATATCATTTTCTGTTTTTAAATATAAATAATTCACGGGGCGCCTGGGTGGCTTAGTCGGTTAAGCGTCCGACTTTCGCTTAGGTCATGATCTGGTGGTTCGTCGGTTCGAGCCCCGCGTCGGGCTCTGTGCTGACTGCCAGATCAGAGCCTGGAGCCTGTTTCAGTCTGTGACTCCCTCTCTCTCTGACCCCCACCCTGCTCACGCTGTCTCTCTCTCTCTCCTAGAAATAAATAAAACATTAAAAAAAATGTTAACAAAAAAATTTTCAATAAAAATAAAAAAATAAACAAACATTTTTTTAAAAAACTTTTTTGCATTGTTGACAGTTCGGGCAAATATTTCAGCTTTGAGTTAATATCATGTAAATTTTTTGAATGGTTGTCAAATGTGGAGAAAGTGCTATCAGGTTGTTAGTTTTTTTTTAATATGTGCTATAAGGTGTCTGGGACTTTCAAATTTTCTTTTACACTAATTAATTTGAACTATTCTTTTAATCGATGACAGTTATTGCTATTACTATTACTATCGATGTCCTTGTTGTAATGGCATGTATGAGTTTATGTTACTTTTTTCAGAGCAATCATTTTATGTCAAATCAACAAGAATTTTAAATCCTTCTTCAGTGTGTTCTTATGGTTCTCTCCTCTCGTTAGAGTTGAATTATCAGACAATCCTAGAGCCTATGCAATACTTCCATTTGAAATGCATCTCTTCCTTCTAGTGAATTCCTGGTTTTGGTGATGATTTGAAATCCTTTTTGTTATTTGTCAGAATAATTTCTATTGATTAATTGCATACCTTTTCTTACTTTGTTTCATATTATTTTGTCTTATTTTATATTAAAACTGAAAATTTTCTCAGTTCTTCATGAGTAGGTTTAAAGATGACAAAAGCTGGTCCTCTTCGTGTAAATCAAATAAGGTGATTGCAATTTCTTAAATGTCTCATGGAAACATTTCAAAGTGTCCTACGGAATTATAGTTAACAGTATTTTATTTTTATCAACTTTTTATATAAGATTTTGCTTTCCTTGTGTTGAGGTTTTTCTTCCAAATCTTTGAAAAACATGTTTTAGGGGCACCTGGGGGACTCAGTGGGTTAAGTATCCAACTCTTAATTTTGGCTTAGTTCATGATCTCACGGTACGTGAGATCAAGCCCCACATCAGGCTCTGCACAGACAGCATGGAGCCCGCATGGGATTTTTCTCTCCCTCTCTCTACCCCTCCTCTGCTCACACTCTCTCTCAAAAAAAACAAACACTTTAAAAAAATATTTTTTAGAGTGTATAAAACGTCTTTAGCCAGTGTTACAAGGCTCAAACAGCTTTATAATGGATAACTCATTATATTATACTTAGACTTTTTTTTAACCCAAGTTGATACATGTATGTAAAATAGTCAATTTATGAGAAGACCCCGAAAGGAAAATAAGTTGTAAATGCCAATGTGGTTAACAACTGTGGAGTCAGCTTTTTCTCTTACCAGATTAAAGGAATGAGCTGCACATGGTGTACCTCCTGCACACTTATTAATATCTTTAAAGGGTGCTAAGAGCCCTTTTCCTCACCCTTCATAGCAGCCATGTTGCTGGACGACATGGCATGAGTGTTTTCAACCACAGGCTACTATTGTCCAAAGGTTATTTCCCATTGTCGGATAAAACCATAGGCCATTTTGGAGCTGGTAAAAAAAGAAAGTTTAAAGCTATACATAGAGTTTTCAATCACAGCAGTAGAGAACAATAATGGCCAACTAATTAGCACTGGACACATCTAGCATCGAATCTGCCACCATGAGGCAGGATGGGTGTCTGGTTTATTTGTTACTTTCATTATGTGTATATTTTCATAATATTTCTAGCTGTCATGTGTTGCATAGAACGATCACACCTTTTGAGGACTTTCAATATATTCCTCAAGTCTGAAAACCCATTCACCGTAAGTAAAGTCTGGATTCAATTATTGGTGCACATAATTTATAAACAATATCTATAGTCTTTTTCTGCCTTAGAATAAACTCACAAGAGTATGACTATTTAAAATATTTTTGAGAAACATCGCTTTTGCCCATTATATGCTTGTTCTCTTTGATTCTATACAAATATTATTAGAAACAGGGTGCCTGAGTGGCCTCAGTCAGTTGGAACACCTGACTTTGGCCTAGGTCATGATCTCACAGTTTGTGGATCCGAGCCCTGTGTCAGGCTTTACGCTGACAGTGTGGAGTCTGCTTTGGTTTCTCTGTCTCCCTTTTTCTGTCCCCACCCCTCAAAAATAAATAAACATTAATAAAAATCTTTTAAATATTATTAGAATCACAAATTTGTTTATTTTATTTTTTTTTTATTATTTTTTTCTTTACAAATAGTTTATTGTCGAATTGGTTTCCATATAACACCCAAGTGCTCATCCCCACAAGTGCCCTCCTCCATGCCCATTTCCCCCCTCTCCCCCACATCCATCAGTCCTCAGTTCGTTTCTCAGCATTCAAGAGTCTCTCATGGTTTGCCTCTCTCTCTTTCCCCCACCATTTCCCCGCTTCTTCTCCCCCATGGTCCTCAGTTAAGTTCCTCCTAATCCTCCTATACATGAAAACATATATTTGTCCTTCTCTGCCTGACTTATTTCGCTCAGCATAACACCCTCAAGGTCCATCCACGTTTCTACACATGGCCAGATTTCATTGTTTCTCATTGCCGTGTAGTATTCCATGGTATAGATAAACCACATCTTCTTGATCCATTTGTCCGTTGATGGACACTTAGGCTCTTTCCATGTTTTGGCTATTGTTGAGAGTGCTGCAATGAACTAGAATCACAATTTTGAAGGAAAAAATCTTTAATAGACATGTATTGAATGACGTTATTACTTTTTAGTAACAGGCCATAATGAAAGACCACAATCCTTGTTAAAGTCAATGAATCAATCATAGGGTAGTTTTCTTTTTAACATTGTGAGGAACCTCCATACTGTTTTCCAGAGCGGCTGCACCAGTTTGCACTCCCACCAACAGTGCAGGAGGGTTCACCTTTCTCCACATTCTTGCCAACACCTGTTGTTTTTTATATTGTTGATTTTAACCATTCTGACAGGTGTGATGTATTTCCTTAATGATGACTGATATTGGCATCTTTCATGTGTCTGTTGGCTATCTGTATGTCCTCTTTGGAAAAATGTCTTATTCACTGGAAAACAGTATGGAGTTTACTCAAAAAGTTTTAAAAAATGAAAAACTCTATGATCCAGCAGTTGAACTACTAGGTATTTACCCAAAGGACACAAAAATATTAATTCAAAGGGATGCATGCACCCCAATGTTTATAGCAGCATTACCTACAATAAAAAAGCTATGGAAACAGCCCAAGTGTCCATCGACTGATGAATGGATAAAGAAGATGTGGTATATATACAATTGAATATTACTCAACCATATAAAAGAATGAAATCTTGCCATTTGCAACAGTGTGGGTGCAGCTAGACAGTATTATGCTAAGCAAAATAAGAGAAACATCAATACCATATGATTTCACTCCTATGTGGAATTTAAGAAACAAAACAAACAAGCGAAGAGAAAAGAAGAAAGAAGCAAACCAAGAAACAAACTCTTAACTAGAAAGAACAAACTAAAGTTACCAGAAGGGAGGCGGAGGGTTGGGAGGATGAAGTAAGTGATGGGGATTAAGAAGTGCACTTGTAATGAGCACGAAGTATTGTACGGAAGTGTTGAGTCACTATATTGTACACCTGAAACTAATGTCATACAGTATATTAACTGACTGGAATTTAAATAAAAACTTTTTTTAAAAAAACCTCTTCCAAAATATTAACCAATAAATAAACACATACATACATGCATAAAGTCCATGAAGTCATAGACCTAAAGCTACTGCCAATCTTTGCTGACTACACAAGTTGTACTTGCCTTACTATTTTCTATTTCTTCTGCTTTTTCATTTCCTCTTTTGAAGTGTCCTAATTCTCACAATCTCTATCTCTTCTGTTGTAATTTTAATAATCTATGTTTTCTTGGCTCTCATGAATGCTTTCTTTTCTTCACAGTTTTGACAGCTTTAGTGAAAATCCTGATGTTTTTTATAAGGTAGTTTTTGATATCTCGAGGCTTTTGTGAATCTTCAGTTTAAATCTTTGGCTTGCAAAAGGATACTTTCTTGCAGATACATTTGCATTTAGAATAATAATTCTAAAAATATCTTTAAAAAAAAACTGAACTTAAAACATGGAAAGGCGAATCAGACTCTGCATTAAACATGGAGCCTGCTTAAGATTCTCTCTCTCTCTCCACTCTCTCTCTCTCTCTCTGCCCCTCCCCTGCTCATACTCTCTCTCTCTAAAATAAATTAAAATTTTTTTCTGTTGAGATATAACATCACTACAGAATGAGCCACTCCATTTTTTCATACACTGAAGCTATTTAAATTTCACTCTCAACCTTTGCAGAATGGCTCATTTCAGAGTACTTCAGAGACCTTAGGCTTCCTTTAGGAATGCTACCTATATATCAGTAAACTGTTCTTATTTGCCATCTAAATTATTTAGCCAAATTTATGACTATTTCTCTGAGACAGTGAAGTAAAATGTTTCAAATATTCTACTTGAGATGTGATCTGTAATGTGTACTCTCATACCCTGTTAGTGGAGGTATAAATTGAAAGTTACCCAAGGTCAGTTTAAAAACAAGTACAAAATTTGAAATATGTATAACATATATTAATTTTACAATTAAAATAATTTTTTAAAGAAGTAGGTTTTTTCCCATTTTATCCTTCAGGGTGAATGGGTACAGGGTCTCTGGCTTCAAGGACCTCATACTTTAAGGGGAAAGGAGAAAAGAATGATAACGTGTGCTCTTTATTTACATGGAGCATATTTTTAAATTTGGGGGTGTATTTTCATATCTTAAATGTGAATTATAATCCACAATTATAACCCACACAGAAAGTGTGAGCAGTCTACAAAATTTTGGAATTGGCTTAACCCTACATTTTTGAAATTGGAATAACTGCGATTAAACGTAAATAACTCCTCAAACTAAGAATAAGTGAGTTGTTATACTATTCACAATATTTCTTTTCAATTTATTTTGTTTATTTTTTTAATGTTTATCTATTTTGAAAGAGAGAAGGGTGCATGCGTGAGCAAGGAAGGGGAAGAGAGAGAAATAGAGAGAATCCCAGGCAGTCTATGCACTGTCAGCTAAGAACCCAACCCTGGGCTGGATCTCATGAACTGTGAGATCATGACCTGAGCCAAAATCAAAAGTCAGACTCTTAACCGGCTGAGCCACCCAGGCACCCTAATTTTGTTTATTTTTTTTTTTTTAAGTTTTATTAACTTAAGTAATCTCTACAACTGATATGGGGCTCAAACTCACAATCCTGAGATCAAGAGCCACACACTTCTGGGACCAAGTCAGCTAGAAACCCTCATTTTGCTTATGTTTGAACTGGTAATACATGTGTATGATACAAAATTCAAATGTTACAAAAGGACAAACAGAAAAGTAACTCTGTCACCGTGGCCTCAGGATTCATAGTTCCTCTCCCTGAAGGCAACCGCTGTTGGCAGTTTTTCAGATATATTTTGTAAATATATAGATATATTTCTTTCTGTCTTTTTTTCTGGCACAGAGAGTTCATTCTATATGCTATTCTGCGTGTATCTTAAGAATTAATTCTCAGTGGTTTTAGTGGCTGCATTCTTCATCTAATCTTCTATTAATGGACATTTAGGTTGTTTCTGATCTTGTACAATTACAATCAGCATCGCAGTCTATAACCTTGTGCATGTGCCGTTTCTTTGTGTGTCAATATACATCTGTAAGAAAGAATTTCTGCAGGTGGAACCATTGGGTTAAAGGATATGTGGAACTATAATTCTCAATAGATATTTCCCATTACTCTCCCTGGAGACTATACAGAATTACATCCCCACCGGAAATGTGTTTCTTCCCTCACCCTAGACAATGCAACGTATGATCACATTTTTATTTTTGACAGTACGAGAGGTTTGAAAAAATGGCATCTCCTTGCAGTTTTGCATTTTTCTAATTATGAGGGAGGTTGAATGTCACTTCGTATGTTTAAAAACAACATTTACTTTCAAGATTCATTATATAAAGAATAGTCAGTATTTCCTTCTAAATTTGATTATTATTTTCCTCCCTCAGTGGAAAAAAAAAAAGCCATTGGGTTGTAACTTTATATTGTCTATTTAACTAACTTACTAAATAAATTAATTAATTAAATAAATAATCACTACAACATCTTAGAATATAAAAGCAGGTTTTTCTACCTTTTCTGGAAGAATTAAAAGTTTATGTTTGGATTTATAACAAACATGGAAATTTCCACTAAAATTATCTCTTAGTAAAGTTGGAAATCCACACAATATATAAATCCTTAGTTTAATTGTTTTTTTTATAATTCAGTGCCAAAATGCGAAAAAAGATATACCTTGATGAAAAAAAGATTTTTCTTTAAAACAACGGCTGCCGTATTATTCAGTAAAAGAAAATCCAAACTCCCAAGACTAAGAAAGTCTTTCCTAATGAAACCTTTTCTTTAGCAACTTTCTTATATGATTATTGATAAGTAATATAAACACAGTATAAAAAAATTTTTTTAAGATGTTATTTTTAAAGGGCACCTGGATGGCTCAGTTGATTAAGTGTCCAGCTTCAGCTCATGTCATGATCTCACAGTTCATGGGTTTGAGCCCCGCATTGGGCTCCCTGCTGTCAGCCCAGAGCCCATTTGGATTCTCTGTTCCTCTCTCTCTCTCTGTCCCTCCTTCCACCTCTCTCTCAAAAATAAATAAACATTAAAGAAAAAAGATTTTATTTTTTAGTAATCTCTACACCCAACATGGGGCTCAAACTCACAAGCCTGAGATCAAGAGTCACATGCTCTATCAACTGAGGCAGCCAGGGCCCCAAATATAGTATAAATTTTAATGCAGAGTTCATAAATAGCATTTTCCCATTGTTGCTAGTGTTCCAATACCAATGTAAATAAATATCATAAATGGATACCAATTGTTCCTCTCTGTTCTGTATCATTTCAAAGTCAACATTATCTTTCCATCATTGCTATAAAAGTGAATTTCACTAAACAAACCCTAGCACTTGAAATGTGTCAAAAATCGTGGGACTTTTCCAGATTGTATTGATCATATGGAAATTAGTATCTTAGGGTTATAGGTAGAAAATACACTTTTAAATATCATTATTTTGGAAAATTAGTCTGTCTTCTCCCTATCCCCCACCTCCATGCCATCAGCCTCACCCAGAGAAAAAACTCTCTCAATTTATAGATAGGGGATGCCTGTTAATCACTACGGCTGGTCACTGGAGTGAAAGATGTCACTGCCAGACCTGATGCCCTGTGTAGTAGCACAGACTTCTGGAATTGAAAGGGAACCAGATCAAGGAGTCATTTAATCCAGACCTCTCTCTTCCCTCAAGGCTCTGCCTGAAATGTCTAAGACAGATGGTTTGTCCTTAAAATTCACCAGGGACAGAGATTCCACAATATTACTCTGGAGCCTTTTCTAATGTTTAATCACTATTTCTGTCAAGTCAGTTTAAGCTCTTTTCTGCTAGTTTTTCCTCCGCAGGCATGGAAAACAGTTGGTCAGTGACCTCTGTATAATCACCTTTCCCATATGAGACGACACTTACCAAGGTGCCCTTCAGCCTCATTTTTAAATTATATAAGTTATTTTCTATCCATCTTTAATATCACTATTTTATCTCATTAATCATTTGCATTACTTTTCATTAAACTCTTTCCGTTTGTTCTATATCACTCCTAACTTAGTATTATAGTTAGCTCCTGAATTATAATGTGCTTTTATAAATTTTCATTATTTTTTTTCCAAGAGTTTTTTGTTTTTACTTTTTTTTTCAGAGAAGAAGAGTTCTGTTTTGAATTTTTTGGGCATTATTCTCAGCCTTTACCATGGTTTCTGTGTGAAAGTAATCACAATTGTAATGTTTCCTTCTTTTTTTTTTTTTTTTTTTGCAAATAGTTTATTGTCAAATTAGTTTCCACATAACACCCAGTGCTCATCCCCACAAGTGCCCTCCTCCATGCCCATCCCTCCTCCCCCCCACATCCATCAGTCCTCAGTTTTTGTCAGCATTTAAGAGTCTCTCATGGTTTGCCTCTATAAATTTTCATTATTGTAGGACAAGGTGACTACCCTTCTATTTATTCCTAAAATAAGTATTTATTGAGTATTTTTTGCCAGCAAGAAAAACATAGGCAAATCTCCTGCTCTCTTATAATATGTATTCTAATAGGAGAAATCAAGAATAATTTAAAATGGTTCTATAATATAACATTTTGATAAGAATAAAGTCTCCTCTAGTAATTAGAGAAAGGTCAGACTGCTGCGCTAGAGACCCAACAAAAGCTAAGTGGTTTGAAGAAGAGGTTTACTTCTTACCTAACGGTCCAGTGTGATTGCTTTGAATCATCAACATCTTCTGCTCTGTGAAGTCATTCCGAGACCGCAGTCCTTCTACCATGTTGCATCATCAAACCTTAGGTCACTGTCATTATCTTTATAGTATAAGCTGAGTCACTCTGAGTTCCAGCCAGCAGGGAGGAAAGGGACAATATGGATGGAACCATCCTAGACCCAGAAGTGGCACACATCACCTACACTCTGTTCACTGAAGAGAACACAGCTGCAGGGCCCACACTTGACAAGAAGGCTGAGAAATGTAGCCTAACGTACCTGGTATGTAGCCTTCCACGTACCCAGAAAGAAGAAGAGAATAGATTTTAGGGGACCAGATAGGGTGTTGCAAACACTATCAATGTTTCTTCCCAGTATCTTCAGATCCCTTTTTACCTCTGTGTGTTTCTTTTTTTTTTTTAATATTTTTATTTATTTCTAGGAGAGAGAGAGAGACAGAGTGAGCAGGGGAGGGCCAGAGAGAGAGGGAGACACAGACTCCGAAATAGGCTCCAGGCTCTGAGCTGGCAGTCAGCACAGAGCCCGACGCGGGGCTCGAACCCACGAACCGCGAGACCATGACCCAAGTGAAAGTCAGACGCTTAACCGATTAAGCCACCCAGGCGCCCCTACCTCTGTGTGTGTTTCTGCTTTGAACAGCAAACAACGGGCTGCTTTTTGGAAGATGCCCTGGGGAAACTGGATCTCATGCTGCCAACACTGGAAAATGCCCAAGAACTTATTTCCCTGCACCCCGCTTCACCCAAGGGTGCAAGTATGAAGGACGTGCTCCCTTACCCTCTGGTCAGGACAATTCTGAGGCATGGCTTCATTCCAGAGCTCCCACGCAGGCACAAATGAAGCTACCCTCTGTGGGAGTTGGCCTGACATTCATTCTTGTTTGACTGTCTTCCCTTTCCGGTCCTGCTTTCCACATCCCCTTACTTGTTTCTTCCCAGGAGTACTTTCCTAATAAATCACTTGCATATGAATCCTCATCTGATGACCCGCTTCTAGGAAACCCTATCTAAGACACAAGGTAAAGGGTTAAAGGTGCTGGATCATTTTTAAGAGCTTCACACATAAGATCAAAAGGAGTATTTGGACAAGTATGAATGATTTAGATCGTACCTGTCACTGTTACTATGGAAAAACAAACTAAAATGCTTGTTTTTGTTGTTTTGCTAGGGTCACATTCATATATATATATATAAATTTAGCTTTTGTGATGGGGATATCTATAACCTGTTTAAAAAATAAATGCATATGGGAGCATGTAGGTGGTTCAGTCTGTTAAGCGGCCCACTCTTGATTTTGGCTCAGGTCATGACCTCACATTTGGTGCGATTAGCCCCACTTGGGGCTCTGTGTTGACAGGGGGGAACCTGCTTGGGGATTCCCTCTCACCCTGTCTCTCTGCCTCTCCCCTGCCTCTCTGTCTCTCTCAAAACAAACTTAAAAAAGTGAATGCTTTTGTATCTTAATTCTATTACCAAAGTAAGTTTCATTAGAGTAATCTTCTAATTGGATCTTTGAACACAAAGGGAATACATTTAAGTGAATAGAGGAAATGGGCAACAAATGTGTTCAGCAATACTCAGCCCTGGGTAACCCAGCAGAAACTTTGAGCATTTCAGAATCCAGGATGGTATGGATTCTAAGTTAACCAAAACACTGAAGAGTGACATCTTTCTGTAGGCTAAATATATCACAAATAACTGTTTTGGACGAGCATACTGGGGGAATTGGAGAGAGGACTTTAGAAGAAACAATTGGCAGGGCACCTGGGTGGTTCAGTTGGTTAAGTGTCTGACTTTAGCTCAGATCATGATCTCACAGTTCATGGGTTTGAGCCCTGCATCAGTACAGAGCCCACTTTGGATCCTCTATCCCCCTTTTTCTCTGCACCCCCTTCTCTCTCTCTCTCAAAAAATAAATACATAAACATTGAAAGATAAACTTGAGGGGCACTTGGGTGGCTTAGTCGGTTAAGCGTCCAACTTTCACTTAGGTCATGATCTCGCGGTTCGTGGGTTTGAGCCCCGCGTCGGGCTCTGTGCTGACTGCCAGCTCAGAGCCTGGAGCCTATTTCAGAGTCTGTGTCTCCCTCTCTCTGACCCTCACACTGTCTCTCTCTCTCTCCTAGAAATAAATACAAATATTTTAAAAAAAGAAAGATAAACTTGAAGTATGTCAATATTAGATTTATTTGTGTATTGCAAAATTACTAGCTTTTGTATGAAATTGTAATTGACTCAATTTTTTAAAAATAGGTTTCTAATTTTTTTAAGTATTTTTTTAACGTGTATTTATTTTTGATTCAGAGAGAGATAGAGCACAAGCTGGGGAGGGGCAGAGAGAAAGGGAGACACAGAATATGAAGCAGGCTCCAGGCTCTGAGCTGTCAGCACAGAGCCCGATGCGAGGCTCGAACCCACCGACCGCAAGATCATGACCTGAGCCGAAGTCAGACGCTTAACCAACTGAACCACCCAGGTGCCCCAATAGGTTTCTAATTTAAAGTATCTCCTTTGATAAATACAAAAATCAGGAAATATAAATGCTACTTACAGTAAAACTAACTCACTTTGAGATTACCGTTCTATAAATTTTACCCTCCAGGAATTCTGCAGACTTCTCTCAGACACCTTTGTGGCTCTGATCAGTTACAATTGTACATTCATTTTTGTGCTTATTTTGATGAATGTCTGTCTCTGACACTGACTTATAGATCTCTGAGGGCAATTTTGGATTACCTTCATATCCTTAGGATCAAATACAATGCTACAGAATAGGCACTCAAAACATGTTTGACTGAAAAAATTAATGAACATATTAATACAGAATAATTTCTATTACATATCAAATAATAGCATCTTTACCATTTAAAGTGCATGGTTCAAGTATTATTATTTATTTATCTGTAAATTAAAGAAAATAGATAATACAAATGATTTTTGTCCATAGAAAGGCAAACAAATTACATCCAGTAGAATGCAATTGATTATTGCTCTCTGTGTAGATCAGTTTTGCATCTCTTTGTAAACGTATTTTAGCTTCCCATATTACCCACATGTATTTAGTTCTCTGAATTCTCCTTATAACATTCTACTGTTTCCCTCATTAATTATGCAATAAATAAAATAGTTGATATCTAAAATGAACATTTTAGATTTGTGTGAGTCATGGTTTTACCTTCTTTTAGGAGTATCCTTTAACATCTTAATAATCCCTTAAAAACATCTTTAATAGGGGCGCCTGGGTGGCTCAGTTGGTTAAGCATCCGACTTCGGCTCAGGTCATGATCTCACAGTTCATGGGTTTGAGCCCCGTGTCGGGCTCTGTGCTGACAGCTTGTTCAGAGCCTGGAGGCTGCTTCAGAATCTGTATCTCTTTCTCTCTCTGACTCTTCCCTGCTCATGTTGTCTCTCTCTCAGATATAAATAAAACATTAAAAAAAAGAAACCAAAAAAACGTCTTTAATAATGCTGATGGTTCACTCTACCTACACACAAACATATTGAAAATGAACTGCATGAAGAGCAGTGTGCTGGGCTGCACATACAAGACAAGTGCAGGAATTGAATATCTTCGTAACACGTCTTTAAAGAATTTATGAGTCAAGCTGCAAAGAGCTTAGTAAAAAAAAGTATTCATACATATTTTGCTTTTTATCATTCTTATTTCTTCAAGTAACCACAAAGTACTAGCATTGCATTACATCATTGTGACCCAACCCCCGCTTCCTGGGACACGCATGTGAAGGAAATATTTTACACAGACCATCCATATGACTTTTTCACATGGCTCTTGTTTTCAGTTAAATTCATTCTTCTCGGTTTCTTTTGTTGTTATTTTGCTCTATTTTATGTATTTTTCATAACAGAAAAATTACTCAAAATTGGGAAAAGAGATAGTTCAAGCCTTGGAATGTCAGCCCCATACACGTTTCAAAGAGTGCAAAAGGTTGTATTTCAGGAGGGTACTAAAATTACATATGATTTTTTTTTTCAAACAAATGCCAAGAACTGTATCTGCTAATAAGTTTTGCCCAGCTTGGAAACCAAGCTCCGCCACGTAGTATGAGAATGCCAGATATACGACAATAAATATTTTTGGCATAGTTTCAAAGCTACATAATGCCAGACATAGGCATGTAAAAGTAATGGCAAGAACTACAAAGATTATAAAAGAAATAAAGTCACAGTTCGTAATTCATATGATTATGTTCGATAGCAGGCTTACACAGCTTTTCACGTAATAAGATCCACATGTAAAAGCATCAGCTTATTTTACTCAGAAAAAGATAACAAATATTAAAATGGCTTTTAAAAGTAAAATTTTGTTGAGAGCTTGTAAATGTATTTTTGCAAGCTAAAGGAGAGTAGCTTAAATTGGGATTTTTGTTTGTTTCTATCTATATACCGAACCTCTGCTTCCCTTTTGTCACACAGAAAAATTAAGTAAAAAAAAAAAAAACAACCAAATGCAATCTCAAAGACTGCAGCGTCTTTTAAATATTGTCACTATAATCAGTATCTTAAAACTGGAGTTTAGGGAAAACCATTCTCCTAAAATTAAACTGTCCATCGCATTTAGAGAAAAGATGAAGGAAATACAGTTGTCAGATGCCGGACCTTGACTTGACTACTGGGTACAGATTACTGGGATCAGAGCCCAAGTGACTAAACTATTCCAAAGCAATCCCGCTGCATCCTACATTGCAGGATGCAAAGAATATTTAAGGCTGGTTTTTAAGCGCAGATATTCTAGCAACCATTGGCTGCTACTAGGGATATTTTCTTTCAGACCCAGAGAAATCAAACTCAGTTGAGTCTGTGGTGCGTTTGATTTCCAGAGATAAAAGAAGCACACTTTTGTGTTTTCCTTCTGTTTAACTTACAGATTCGAAGTGGTCAGCCATCAGGGTGGGCTAATGAAAAGCAAGACCAAGGGGAAATGCTGGTGAAAGAAGGATGGGAGAAACTGTAGAATCTGAGATAAACTGTCAGTCCCTGAGGCAAGATAAGCCAGAACACCGAAGTGCCAAGAGCAACCGGCTCAGATTTCAGTTCTCAGTCAAGAGCAACACCGTGAATTGAGGTTTACTTTCTAAAAAGGAATTTTATCAGGATGGAAGATAATAGTTTAGTAGGTGAACCCAAAATAGTCACGCTTTAAGATGTTACATTACATGCATTCGAATATGTTGGTTAGTACTAAAGGTCGGTATTGTGCTGAATTTAAATTTTGTTGTGTGAAATGTAAAAAATGCTTTGGCTTCTTTTCAACACAGTGAAGATGCAGGGTAAGTTATGTGGCATCTCTCATCTACCCACTCTAATGACAAAAATGATCTTTTGCAAACACACATTTTCCTTAGTTCCAAGTTTCGCACGACATTTTTAAATACCTCTCTAACAACACGGTGTTTATGTCGAATACATGTGTAATGTAGTGGTGGTGATATACAATTTCACTTACATGTGGGTGAAAATGTTTGTTTCAAAAAGACACTTTCAGATTGAATTCTATCTCCGTTTACACATGGATCCCTTTAATGGATGTTGAGAGTTTTGATTTAGAACGTTTAATAGGCTCGTTTACATTTTGCAAATCTCTACCTTTGAAATAAAAATGCAGTGACCCACCCATCTGCAGACAATTAAGACCAGCAGCCAAGTATAAAAGGGTGGAGAACTTTTAATGGGTGTTTATAGATTGGAAGCACCGACCCCCTTTTAAATGAAAGAGACCTAAGAAGAAATAGTAAGTGTTAAGGATAACCATGAAATTCATTTAACCCCCCAAGCAGAAGGTCTGTTATCAAAGAATTGGCAGGACTCTAAGCCTTCCAACTTAAGGTTCTTAGCTAAAGTACTTAGCAAAAGTACTCAGAAAAGAAATATCTTATTTAGAAGTGTCTTGATTATAATTTCGTAGCTGCTTTAAGGTCAAAACACAAGCCCACAGGAAGACCAACAGTAAGGTATGTGATATAAAAACAAATATTTCCATAAAATCTTTGCCCTAGCAAAAAGAGAAATTCTTAGTAGGTTCAAGGTGGGAATTTAGGGAATAGTATTTTTTTACAGGAAATACTGGTTAGGCGTTTTATATAGGGGGTTCTGCATTTGTGAAAGGATAATTTGCTCTAAAATATGTGGGCAACCAGCCTAAATTCTCTAATTGAGTAGTTTGCTCATAACCCCAGGCCATTAGGTGAATGTAAACTGTTACAGGCTTAGTAAGAAAATAGTCCCATTAGGATTTTTGTATTTGTATGTGGTTGTGGGTTAGAGTAACTGTTTCCAAAATCATGGATTAATGAAAGGCTCTTTTTTCTGAGTTTGCAAATACCAGCTTTGAAATGCTCAAACTCAAATTAAGGCAAAGATTCTTTCTTGCGTAGTTGTTTTGGTTTGGTTTTGTTTTTTGTTTGTGGGGGGTTTTTTACGGTTAAAAAATTTTACAAGATCAAGTCTCAGCTCTAAGTTCCATTGTGAGCTACCTAAGGAAAATTAGAGATACTGAACTGACTGGTTGTTAATAAAGGACAACAGCCACATGTTATATTTGATACTGCCATTGAAATTCTTTGCTCATGTCCAAAAATTCCCCTCATTGGTCACTGCCAAGAAACTTGACACACAGAAAATGGGGATGACTTCTTGAAAATAAAGACTGGTGCCAAAATTCAAGAAATGTGTACATATGTTTCATTTGTTTCTTGTCCTGCTTATAAGCTCATATTACTGTGAAGGAGAAAGCAACTTTACGCGGTGCTTCTTGCATCCAATCCTGGGCTCCTCTTCTCAACTAAAGTCTATTTTCTTTCCTGTTCCCCAGTCCCTGTTCCTCTGTTATCATCCCACTGCTTCTTACAAAGCTTAGAATACTTGTATAGCCCAGAGCAGGGCAAGGAAGGACCCAGGATAGACTATGTAATGTTTCTTCAAATCGATAACTATAAATGCAGAAGAAATTCAGTCAGAGGAGGAAAATATCTGACCAAACAGATCAGATAAACTTAATAGACGTATTCAAAATTAAGATAATTCATGCGTCTTTTGCATGTCTCCATATCCCCGCTGAAAATGGAGCTAATATTAATAAGGTTATGGGGACGAGTATTACATCAAATCTTTTAGAACCTGAGTTACGCAAGAACTCTTCTTAGCAATTAAAGAAATAACAAAATCGCAGTTAGAGCCCAACACCAATCTCTTATGCCACCTGGGGCAGTGTTTGGCGTTTTCACAGGCTGTTTAACTTTTTGCTCTGTCAGGTTTCCTTTTTTCCATTTTAAAAGTTCCTATTTCAAAACATACCAGTACAGCAATACCATAAATATAACCTAAATAATTTGGTTGAAAAATCAGAATAACGTGAGATGGAAGGAAATGTTTTCTTAAAAAAATTTTTTAAAGAAGATACTGAAGCAGAATTGCTCCGAAATGACTTGTGAGAGATGAGATATTAAACTCACAGACACAGGAGCATGTGAAAAATAAAGAAGCGATTTTAAGAGAGCCTTGCTCTACTGTGAAGGTAAGTTGAAATTCCACACCTTGAAAGAATGTTCTAAAGATTTCCAGGATAGTTCAGTAGTTTTAAATAGCTTTCTTAAAAACTTCTATAAGATATAACAAAGAGATTGTATTTATTATCTTCTTTGGATTGATTGAAGCTATAATAATTGAATAATAAATTTTAGGCAAGTTGAGAGATGAGATTTGCTAAAAGGACTGATGATAAAAGAAATACAAATTGATGCCGATAACAACCAAATGGAAAAAAAGAATTTATCTTTGAAATTCTTGCCTTAATTTCTCACTGTCAAAAATAGTAATGCCATAGAGAGGAAAGGCAGTGATCCATCGGATTCTTTCACATACCACTTTTTTTAAAAGTTTTTTTTTAATTTTTTTTTTTTTTTATTTCTAGGAGAGAGAGAGAGAGAGCGTGAGCAGGGGAGGGTCAGAGAGAGAGGGAGTCACAGACTGAAACAGGCTCCAGGCTCTGAGCTGGCAGTCAGCACAGAGCCCGACGCGGGGCTCGAACCCACAAACCGCGAGATCAGGACCCAAGCGAAAGTCGGACGCTTAACCGACTAAGCCACCCAGGCGCCCCTAAAAGTTTTTTTTTTTTTTAAGTAATCTCTGCTTAAACGTAGGGGATCGAACTCACAAACCCGAGATCAAGAGTTTCACACTTCACCCACTGAGCCAGCCAGGTGGCCCTCACACACCACTTTACCAATATTTTTAATACCAGCATAACTATGAATTGCGTTAAGAGCAAACTGAAAATAGGTGTTTTTGTGGAGAACAAGCCCACTTGAAGTGACCAAAAGACACAGTAAAATGTCAATGATAGCTGAGACCTAACAGAGAAAAAGAAAACTCCGTAAATACACACATGAAATTAGAAGCTACCTGCATGTAAGAATGATTCAAGAGGATCCTAGATGATCCCTCAGAAGAGACAGAAATGGAATTTTTAAAGCTATAGGTGGACATTTTAAATAAATGTCTCATCTCTCTTAGTTCCCTCAGGTACTTACAATATCTTAAATAACCATGTTTTAAATGAATGAGAAAGAAAGAGGAAAAGCAAGCCCATTGTGACAAAATATCTATTTTGTGCGCAAGAAAATACTCTATCTAAATATTTGCTCTCTCCAGTTTACTAAAATATGGTTGAAAATAGGTTTCTGGTAGATAATTGTTGACTTTGGGTGAGAGGATTTCATAATGGCATTCTCTCCTTGGTATATGTTTGATAGTTTTCATAATAGACATTTTAAAAATGAAGAAATGGACTCTAAGTTTTAGAGATTAGATAAGTTGACATTTGCAAAATTCATATTTAGTAATCAAAACTTGGAGATCATTGTGGAATTTCTTCCCTAGGAAAGATTTGCTGAGAGAAGGAATAACAACGTGGCATGTGCTATTTAGTGACAGTAAGCGAAAAGGCAGAAAAAGGCAGAAAGGGAAGTGAGGAGGGAGGGGCAAGGCACCATTTTAAGTGTGGTGGCTATTTTAACATTACAAGACTTCATTCTTCTGACGTTTCACCACCTCATTAACCTATGTGTCATTCTGAAGTATTTTGCCATGCTCTGATGATTAGAGACTCACTCGCTAACAACACAACATTCTAAAAGCGAACCCTTTCCCTGGAGTCATGGTGAATTAATTTTCAATTAGTTTTCATTAATGAACTTCATTTTTATGGGTCTAATTGCTGTGCCATCTTCGAGAAATTCAGCAAGCACGTTGGTGGGGTGGGAGGGAGACAGCTATGGAGTTTAGGAACATCCTGGGCCCTTTTCATAAGACCTTACTTCAATCATTGTCCAAAACAAACAAAAAAGTATCTAAATTATAAATCCAACATGTACCAAGAGAACCCATGAATCTTTTCTGGGGTCTTCAGAGGTAATTTTGTTGCTAGCTACAAGCTGGTGTTTACCTTGTGCCCCCAAAACCAGTTTCAAGATGGGAAAAATCAGACGTAAAGAGAACAAAAGACTCTGGGTGCACAACTCTCCCTATGCCTTAGGTTCCTTTCATGGAAAAGGTTTATCCAGATTGTCCAGATCCAAATAATATGAGTCCATAATAGTTGGCAGATAGTTACAAACAAATTTAATACAGAAAGACAAACTACATAGTAAAACCAATGCTCTTGGATTTCTAATGAAAGACCAGTAGCCTGGGTAACATGCCCCCAAACCAAAACCCAGCAGCTTCTCAGGAAAAGTGTGATACCCTTGTGCCAAAAGACAATAAGGTTTCTAGCTCTTTCCATTTCCGTCTTAAAAACCTGTAACTGAGAGCCGTGAGATACTCACCACCCACAGCCTAAGACTTTGCCTTTATAACATTTAATGAACATTTTTCTTCCTTGTGATTTTTCCATGAAGAAAAGAAGTTTGTTGAGAACTTAATCCTTTGGTGTGAGCTCTTGAAGAGGCACATATTTTAAAGTACACTGTGATTTTAGAATTATAAAAGGTATTTAATTCCATCTTGTTACTCTGACTCACAAATAAATAAAGCTCAGGGTGCCTGGCTGGTTCAGTCAGTGGAACGTTCCACTCTTGGTCTTGGGTTGTGAGTTCAAGCCCCATGTGGGGTGTAGAGATTACTTAAAAATAAAATTTTTATAAATAAATAAGGCAAGCTTATTTCTTAGTTAATGGTGTTAATTCTTCCCTTCACACACAAATGATTATTTCAGCTTTCTTTCAGTAGGTATTTATTGAGTACTGATTTATTTGTAATACTGAGATCTTCAAAATTGTATCTACAAAAGCAAAACAAAAACAAAAAACTAGAAGAGGGGGTCCTGTTCTGGTGAAATTATAAAGTAGTTGAGTGATGAAAGAGGAATGCATGAAATTGTAGAGTAGCGACAAAACAGCAAATAAGTGCAAAACAATTCAGCAGAAATTATAAGGGGACCTGCCCTGAGCATGTAAAGTAAAGCAAATTATGATTGCCCAAGACTTAGCTGGTGTTTTATTGTCTTTATTTACTTTCTTCATCAGAAGCAGTTTCTCTGCATTGCTGAACATTTATTATGAAAACAAATTCAGATTTCAATTCTTTTTAAATGAGTGGTATCTTCTAGACAGAAGCATTTCCTGAAATTCAGTTCTTTGCCCCCAGAGAGGCATAAAAATAAAATTGGGGATCTTCTGTGATGATGTAAAGACAAGGACTTCCACAAAAATCACTGGAAGCTAGAAATGTAAAATACTTTATTATGCACGTCACTTTAAAAGATCTGGAACATCACGGGACAAATTAGAATCCAATCTGCAAAACAGAAAAGGAATGATAGGTAATAAAACTGAATTCGCCATATCCAGGAACAAAACTACCCCTCAAAAGAAGTAGGTGGCCCATTAGCTAATACGATGAATTAAGGACAATTTGTCAAAACATTTAGAAATGTTTAATCTTTAATAAATGTATGTGTTTTTAACAAAATATTTCCTAACTGGTTATGAATTTAAGGTCTGGAGTCCGATGATGAGGTAGTAGAAAGAGGTCAGGTTTTAGAGCCAGACAGACAGACCTGAATAAATCCCATTTCTGACGTTTATGAACAGATTCCTAGGCAAGTTTCTGAACGTTTCTGAGCCTCAGTTTCATTTGGTAAAGTACAAAAAATAGTAAGGCCTACATAAGAAGGATTTTGGTGAGGTTTAATTGGGATAACTCATATAAAAGGTTTTGCACGTGGTAAGCACCCAATAAAAGTGAACTCTTGCTATGATATATACTCAAGTAAACATGTGGAAGCAAGAAAGGCTCTAGGAGGATTGGGAGGTACCTTAAAAAGTTATCCCAGGGGTGCCTGGGTGGCTTAGTCGGTTAAGCGTCCGACTTTCACTTGGGTCATGATCTCGCGGTTCGTGGGTTCGAGCCCTGCGCCAGGCTCTGTGCTGACTGCCAGCTCAGAGCCTGGAGCCTGTTTCAGTCTGTGACTCCCTCTCTCTCTGACCCTCCCTGCTCACGCTGTCTCTCTCTCTCTCTCTCTCTCTCTCCTAGAAATAAATAAAACATTAAAAAAATTTTAAAAAAAAGTTATCCCAGCGAGGTATATAAAATATTTTTATTAAAAACCAGTAAAAACATTTGGATACAGAACCAAATGAGAATGATGTGGCTGCCATCGCACAAGCTACCCCGTGGTCAATTCAAAGCACTGATGACATGTTATCAGTTTCCAAGTCTCAAATTCTGGCTCAAAAATCAAGAATTTTAGTATTATTTTCCCTTCATAATTCCACAGAAACACCAGACTATTGGGTTCTAGTTTTTGTCCTAAACTCTCCTGAGTTAAAATCAACAAGAATATACATGTGCTGTGCCTTCCCGTGAATAAAACATAAGTGGATATACGTGGTCTTATTAAGTCAGTTGGGAAAATAAAGTCCCCTGAAGTCATGCACCTGTTTTCTACATGTTCTGATGTAGGAAACGTCAACTCCCTTACAAGAACCACTGTGAAACTAGGCTCTTGAGTACATTTTCCTAAAATCAACATAATAATGCATTTTCTTACATGATACAGGTTTTTCCAAACCATTGAAGGACTTCTTCAAGACTCCCTAAACTTAGTCATAATGTCCTTATAAGGTAGATGATTTTTATGACTCTGATATTTTTTAGACACAACCACACTATAATAGCTGCAAGTCAAAGAGTTATTACCATAAAAAAGCAAGGAGAGAGAATTGCGTAAAATTATAATTCTGACTCTGCAAGATATTTTCAAAAAGAAGCCTTCTTACCTGTGGTAAAATAATAGAATGTTATTGCCCCCATTTCACTCTTATAAAATGTTAATTATTTTGTTTTCGTTTTTTTAAAATAGTAAGACACATACATAATTTCCAAAGTTTTAAAGTTTAAGAGGATATGTTCCCCCTCACTGATCTCTCACTTAAACTTGGTTCTTAAGTTGGAGGATCTATGCCGTCGTGTAGAAAGTATATGTAATTTTACACTGATTTTACCTAATATATAAATGATAGGTGACAGATAGAATGTACCTCTGCCTTAATAATATAGTATACATTATTATCTTATGTATTATATTTTATAATATCAGTTAATAAGGTAGTATATTAAATCAGAAGTAAATTAACAAATAGAACAGAAGTTACTGCAAGGATTTTGTGACTTTTAGTTTTGAAGAAAATATTTAGCATGAAAGCCTGTTGTACTGCAAAAAGACCATTAAGAAAAGTTATGAAAACCATTTCACCTAAGTGCTATTTATATAAAGTCAAAGGAGAATTGCAGTGTATACTGTAGCTCCTATCTGGCCGGACCCAAATAGCTGAAATTCTTGGTAGTCATAGGCAGTGATTACTCATGTTTCTATAGAGGGCCCTACAGCCTCTGCAAGACACAAGTGCCTTCGGAAGTACAAAACAGCACAACCATTTGACTTAGTCTTGATATTAAAGTCATCTTACTATATTCTATTTCCTTAAAATGTATGCCCCAGAACTTAGAGTTTTATACGTGTGGCAATTGTTTTGTTACCCAGAATATCAAATTAATCATACTCTGTATTTATTATCCTTAAATTCTTTTTTTTTAATGTTTTATTTATTTCTGAGAGAGATAGAGACAGTGTGAGCAGGGGAGGGTCAGAGAGAGAGGAAGACACAGAATCTGAAACAGGCTCTAGGCTTGGAGCTGGCTGTCAGCACAGAGCCTGACACAGGGCTTCAACCCACAAACTGTGAGATCATGACCTGAGCCAAAGTCGGACACTTAACCGACTGAGCCACCCGGGCGCCCCCATTAGCCTTAAATTCTTTAAAAAGAGGGGTTTCCTCTAAGTTTAACATGGATATAAGAGGACGCATGGAGAGAAGGAAAGCTGATACTTATTCTACAGCATCATAAGTAAGATGTGTGTCCTTTGTTCCCACTCGACTGCATTATTGTTAATTTTGCCTTAGAGTAGACTGAGAAATTTTATACTTTTGTTGTTGTTTTTCCTAATAAATAACAATGGTACATTATCAAGCATTCAGATGTTTCTTAATAGATTTTGATTCCAAAAACACAATACCTTAAATGCATACGATGTATTTCAAATGATTACATTGCTGCTCTTTAGATATTTTCTACAAGGAAAAATACTTTAAGTAAACAAAAGTAATTGTGCTGAGATATCATAAAGGCACATTGAACATTTATGGTACTCAGTTTTATAAGTTAACAATTTAATACTATTTACTGGTGGGGTTTTTTTACATAATTTCTTCAGAGCTAGTTACTTTTTTTTTTACATCCATTTTAATAATTATGCATCGTACATGGATTGAATAACCACCTTAAAGTGTGTCTCCTTGAATCTAATTTGGAAGGTAAATTATTAACACAAAAAAACCATTTTTAGAGGTTCCTACTGAAAATTTTAAAAATATCTTATGCGTGCTTTGCTTTGAGTTTTTAAAATGTTTCGAGCACCCTATGTTGTTCCATAATTACTCACTATTAAACGTTTTTATGTTTATATGCATCAACATTAAAACATTTCTGTTTTAACAGACAGAAACCAAAAGAAGCAAAGAAATGCACAATTAAACCAGAAAGATACTGTGTCATCCAATACTCAGATACCACAGGGTATGTTAAGAGGGCCATTAAAACAGCATTCTGTTGTGTTACAATGACATATGGTAGACTTCCAAAATTAACAGAGTATTTTGCTGCCTACTGGCTTGTATCACAGGCTTAATAGTCTGGGGGGCCGAGGTGCAGTGGTAAGGGGGCAGTGAGGTGCTTGGGGCTTTTTTGGGCAGAGGGGGCACTTAAAATGTCTTCTGTGTTTTGATAAGTACTTTTGAGAGTTCATGAAGCATTCATCTCTCTTAGATAAGTGATTCTGGTTAAGAAAACACTCAGAAATCTCATCTCTTTTGTTTGTTTTCTCACACTTCTCTCCTTTGCTCTGTGCCTATCCACTCCTCGTTGTTGACTAGGGTAAGCTCTCTGCTCCCCTCCTCTCAGCCAAACTGAATTTTTTAAAAGATTTTTTTTATAGACAAGGGAAGATCTAAACCTGTTTCGTTATAATATCAGTTGTTCACGCCTGATCTACTGGGTTGCGAGTTTCCCTTGACCTTTCACATGTGGGGATGCGTCTCCCATTTTGTTTAAGACACACGGGGTTAGCTCTGCCTCAGCACACCCCCAACACCCACAATGCAACAAGAGAGTTACTCTCACTTCACTTCAGCTTTATAAAATATTCAGTTTATGCCCTCGAATGCGTTCACTATATAAATCAGATTTCAGTATGTTTCCAAAATATGGAATGCATTTCTCAACCATAGGGAAGAACGTAGAATCTCATCTCAAACTTCACATAATCAGGTCACTATGTGGCACTGGCTGTTTTCAAAATGAAATGAAGGCTTTTAGAGTCATATAAACTCAACCTCAATGTCCACGTATACACTTTCTAAATATTAATTAGGATACTCCGTAGCTTTTATAAACTGTGGTGGGGCCTCCTCTAGACCTCCAACCACCGCCATCTGATTCTAAAGCATCTATTGGCCATTTGTTCTACCAAATATCAGATTTCTTTCTGAGGGTGTTATATTTAGATTTCTGAAAAAGGCAGCAGTAATACTTAGCTCTATACCCCTGACTTACCCCCAACAGGGTCAAAGGGCAATATCTATTTTGAGGTCAATTACACCGTCTCTCTTGTTTTAGAAGGACCTTAGTTATGCAATGTTCAAGACACAAAAGGCAAAAGAGTCCTCCTGCACCCAGAATTGCTGACACTACACATGAGAGATTCCAGCCCTGCTGAATTCCTTCTTCACGCGGTGTAAAACGACAAAGTACAGACACGAGTTCACCAGGCAAAGGATAGCTGGCACATTGGTAGCTGGTTTTAGTTGACTTTCTCCTTGTGCAGCCATAGCATGTTTAAGAACACTGGCTTGGAGTTTAAGTGACCTGGGTTCAAATTTCACACATTGCTAGCTGTATGATTTGGGGCAAGTTAGTTAAGCTTAACTTTCTCCTCTATAGAATTAATAACAGCATCTACTTCATAGAGCTTCAAGTGTCACAATGCATGTAAAGTGCCTAGCACATGCAAATACGTTAGTATTTGTTATTATTATTTCATCCATTCATTTAACAAACACTGAACACCTACTGCAAAGCATTTTATGGATGGAGAAGTGAGGCACAAAAATCGTGGGCAGCATCCAAAGTTACTGGGAGTTTTTTGGGGGTTTTTTTAATGTTTTATTTATTTCTGAGAGGGAGAGAGAGAGACAGCGTGAGCAGGGGAGGGTTAGAGAGAGAGGGAGACACAGAATCTGAAACAGGATCCAGGCTCTGAGCTGGCTGTCAGCACAGAACCCAGTGCGGTGCTTGAACCCATAAGCCATGAGATCATGATCTGAGCAGAAATCGGATGCTTAACCGACTGAGCCACGCAGGCACCCCATCAAAATTATTGTTTAAGCAACAGCCGGACACAGATGTCCTAATGTCAGTTTTCATCTCACCAGGCTAAGCTGGCTCTCTTAAGATGGGATATTAAAAACCCAACCTAGATTTGGGAAATAGCCAGGAGCCTCTCTAAAACTGGAACATTTTAATGAAAAGATCATTTCTTATTTTGGTTTTGTGTGGTTATAATGATTTCAAACATGTCTATAAAGCTTTCATCAGCAGAACAAAATTAGACTGAAATATAAAGATGACCCACTAAAATGTACCAATAGATCCATGCAAAAATCCATCTCATGCTTTACCTGTGTCTTGGTACAACCTAGAAAATAAGCCTTGTAAAGTAAGGACCTGAGATTTTTATTTCTTTAATTGTACATATTGTCTTTATTTCTTCATATAATGAGATTCTTATAACTTTTAATCAGTACTATTTATAATATAGAAAATAATAAGGACAAACAATGGGTGAAAAGCAGAAGAAGACAGTGTCCTTTGAATCAGTGATTTATTTTCCCAAATGAATGCTTACCCTCCTAATAAAGTGAAGTTATTTTACTAAACAGATTAGCCCACATCCACCCTGCCAAATGCTGGTTTTAGATTCCCAGTGGAACAAATATTGCTTAAATCTTTAATTTCCATATCAGTAGTACTGAATTGAAAATTTCAGGCTCTGTAAATTCAAAAAACCTAAGACTGGATAAAAAGCTATGAAATCAAATTAAATATAAAGTTCTTCACATATTCTAGTAGGAACCAAAACATATGATACTTGGGTTGTTTCTGCACAACAATGCAAAAAAATGTTTATTTTCAAAAGTAATAAAATCAGGGACACCTGGCTGGCTGTCAGTAGAGTATACGACTCTTGATCTTGGGGTTGTAAGTTCAAGCCCCATGTTGGGTGTAGAGATTGCTTCCAAATAAAATCTTTTTTTAAAAAGTCATAAAATCAATAACTAGTTAGTATGGTCACTACAACACTTCAGAGCCAATCCAACAACGAGACAATGAGACTTTTTTTCCCACTGAAGGCACAGAAAGTAATTACATTAAGGCTGTTCAAATAATTTGACCAAATTTAATTAGTGCTCTACAGATGGATTTTCTGAACATCTTTAACCAGAATGCTTAGGTTTGAGATAGACTCACACTTCATGACATAAATAATTCAATGTGTTAAACTTGATTCTTCTTAAATCCCTCTAATTGAAAACTATGCCAAAATTAATACAAAAATAAATTTTGAAACAGCCAGAAGTCAAAGTGTATATTTTGAATGACAGCAGTTCTTCTGCCTTATAATCATTTCTTTAGTCCATATAAAAACCTCTTTATAGCTTCGGTTCCATGATTGTGCATTTCTGATGCAGATAATTTATTATAAGAAAATCAAGACCGTCCTGGTCTGTGTAAGTGCATTTAAATTTTGCTCTGCTGTGAGATATAACCTTGATATTATAAAAAAGTGGGAATGAATATTTTTACAAATGACAAGACATTTTATGCAAAACTAACATTTGACAGTGTCATTTACAATAACAGTGAGTCTTTTAATCCATGTAATTCCTGGAGTACCTAATCTGTTGTGCAAGGTACTTATCAGTTTGGGGTCACATTGTAACACAGCTCTGAGCTTAGTATTCACATTTATGTTTCCTCTCCCCTGGCACGATAGTAATTTTGAAACTGATCAAAGTAAGATTTCTCTTATTGAATAGAAGTTGAGATGAATCTATTCATTCATTTCACACATTTTCACAGAGTGCCTATTACGTGCCAGCTAAGGACCTGTGCAGAGAAAAAATCGTGGTCCCTTCTGTCACATGGCTGAGAGTCTAGTAGAGGAACCAGGAACAAATAAGTGTATAATTTAAAGGTGATAAGTGTTATGAAGGAAAAGTGTAGGGTACTTTGAGCTAGAACAGGAAGGCTCTAATTTAGTTAGGGAGATCAGGGAAAGCCTCTCTGCTTGCGGCAGCCATCTCTCTACCAGGACTAAAGCCAGCTTGAAAATAAAGCCAACATACAGGAGAAGAAAGAACCCAGATAATCACAGTGAAATGAAGCCCTTTCCAGAAGGTTTTCAATTTACTTTGCCCAGATGCATCAGAGGAATCACTACGTATGGCATCTGCAACCTATGAAATGCATATCTTAAATAATAAGACTTGAAAGTCAAAATTACCCCTTGATCCCTGGGCTGCAGAATGGATGCTGTATTAGCAGGTATGGAAACATTAATCTCATTGTATATCTCCATCAGACCTCTTGGGTGAC
The DNA here is from genome assembly GCA_017311185.1 of Proteles cristata cristata. Lineage (NCBI taxonomy): Eukaryota > Metazoa > Chordata > Mammalia > Carnivora > Hyaenidae > Proteles > Proteles cristata. The sequence goes on from JAESUZ010003820.1 coordinate 435,509, forward strand.
CAAGTACATTGCCCGTGTACAGGAATCTTTTTTTCTGAGCACTAGTTCTCGACAATGGGCTGAAAATAATCAGTAAACCATGTTGTAAACAGACGTGATTTCATCCACAGGCTTTGTTGTTCCATTAGGGCACAGGCGGAGTAGATTGAGCATAATTCTTAACAGCTCTAGAGTTTTTGGAATGGTCAATGAGCATTGGCCTCATCTTCAAGTCACCAGCCAAATTAGCCCCTAATGAGGAATCAGCCTGTCCTTTGAGGCTTTGAAGCTATGATTTTATTTTTAAGTAATCTCTACACCCAACATGGGGCTCGAATTTACAACCCCAAGATCAAGAGGTGTATGCTCTATCGACTGAGCCAACCAGGTACCCCTAGAGTTCCACTTCTGCTTAGGATCTGGAAAGCTTCAAGAGAATATTGTTCCCATCCTAAGAACAAGAAAAACAGATAATCTACAAAATCATAGTTTTTCTTGATTCCATTAGGGTCCTGAGTACACAAGGCAACTAAATGAATTAAATTCCAAAGAGTGGCAAACCACTCCAAGAAAAAAACGAACACGTGTATTTCTACCTTTGTCACAGCATGGAAGTAAGGAATGGCCACCATTAAGGTAGGTAAGAAGAAAACCGCTACACTTTCAACAAACTTTTAAAGACTGAATGAGGGCCGTTTCAGTACAGAAAACGAGGGAATCACAAACTTTTATAAGGAACATCGCACTTAGTCCCACGCTGTTATCCACCAGATCATCACAAGGGAGATTGGGGGAAGAGCAAGGGATTAGAGAGAATCCCCTTTGGGGCTCAGGCATGCAGGTAATGATCAGGTACCACTGAGGAACAGGTATGAAATATAGTCCACTTCCCCCAAGCCTTCTCTCATAGAAAACAAAAAGCTTTGAGCAGCTCAGGGGCAGGAGAGGGTAGCAAAGTCTCCCATTTAGGGACAGAGGCAAAGATCAACTACTTCTGTTGTGGAAGGGGTAGAAACGAAAGCCCCTTCCCCTAGGGGAGAGCTAAGAGAAGCTGCAGGGCCTATAATCCTGCAGTAATACAAAGCAGCAGTCCTGGCCAGATAGGGAAGAAACAGGAAACTTTCATCTCAGTATAGATGTCCTTGAAATCCATCCATAACTTGCATGTGTTTTGAAGAATTAACTTCCCGGGGCACCCGGGTGGCTCAGTCAGTTAAGTGTCCAACTTTTGATCTCGGCTCAGTTCATGATCTCATGGTTCATGAGATCAAACCCTGCATGGGGCTCTGTGCTGACAGCACGGAGCCTGCTTGGGGTTCTGTCTCTCCCTCCCTCTCTGCCCCTCCCTTGTTCATCCTCTCTCTCTCTCTCTCTCAAAATAAATTTTTTAAAAAACTTTAAAAAAAGAATTAAACTAAACATTAAAAAAAATTTAAGGGGGCACCTGGGTGGCTCAGTCGGTTAAGTATCTGACTTCAGCCCAGGTCATGATCTCATGGGTGCGTGGGTTCAAACCCCTCGTTGGGCTCTGTGCTGACTGCCAGCTCAGAGCCTGGAGTTTATTTCAGATTCTGTATCTCCCTCTGTCTCTGACCCTCCCCTGCTCACACTGCCTCTCTCTCTCTCTCTCTCAGAAATAAATAAAACATTTAAAAAAATTTAAGTCTATTAAAAAGAAAAAGTATTAAATTACTAAAATTATCTCTTACAGAGCACCTGGCTGGCTTAGTTGGTAGAGTTTTCACTCTTGGTCTTTGGGTTGTGAGTTCAAGCCCTGTGTTGAGTATAGAGATTACCTTTTAAAAAATAAAATATTTAAATAATAATAATAATAATAAAATAAAATGATCTCTTCCATTAAGGGTCATTTTTATCTACTTGAGATTAGCAGACGGTGGTGGAAAATTTGCAAATAGAAGCAGCTGGTGAGTGATCCTCCAAATCAAGCTTGAAATGATACATTCCTCTCGTTTTTAAAGAGAACTTAGCAGATCACTAAAAATTGATGGTGATTATGTATTTTTTTGTTTTATTTATTTTTGAGACAGAGAGAGACAGAGCATGAGTGGGGGACTGGCAAAAGGAGAGGGGGAGACACAGAATCTGAAACAGGCTCCAGGCTCTGAGCTAGCTGTCAGCACAGAACCCGATGCGGGGCTCAAACCCGTGAACCGTGATATCATGACCTGAGCCGAAGGCAGATGCTTAACCGACTGAGCGACCCAGGCGCTCCGGTGATTATGTGTTAAGGTTGAGAGAAATAGTGTCTAATAAGAATCCTTCCAAACGCTGTTCTCCTGTTTGGTGAACAATGGCTTCTTGGCTTGTTGAAGGCAGCTTGATGCAGGAAAAATGAGCTTTGATATCTCCCAGGCCTCTCTCTGTGGGATGATGGCCAGAATGCTGCACATCAGTGTCCTCATTTCTAAAACAGGAGGTGAGGGAAAATAAGGCTAACTCTTATGGTTGCCCACAAAAATCAAATAAGCTCAGTGCAAAAACAACTGGCCCTTTCACTGGGCATATGAAAGACACATGCTACAAATGTTCGGTGCCCTCTCTCCTCGCCCTGCCCCATCCTATTGCTGTATATTTTGTTTTACAACTGTAGCCACTGTTTGCAGATCTAGTTCCTATACACCACTCTTAGGACTAAGATATTGATTTAAAAAGAAAAAAAAAAACACATTCCTTGTTCTCTGGCACCTGGCTGACCTGTGAACTGCTCTGTTTCTTATGTTCTTGCCCTTCTGCCTCAATGCTCCAGACACGTCTTCAGCTCTGCTTCAGCTCCCATGGTGACTGTGTGTGTCTGTTTACTAATGCTACTTTTTAATCTTATAATAATTGCCATTAAGCTGAAGTCATTTCTCTGTCCCAGGGAATAAATGACACATGGGAATATTTCTAAGCAACAAATTGTTCCGTACTTAGACATTTTCTATATCCCAATCCTTGATCAACTCATCTTCCTTCTTAAAACAACAATGTGTTCAAGCTAGAAGGACCCAAGCCAGAAGTTGGGGAACCCTAGGTCATCCTCCCAGAGAGGCCGTCATCCAGTTATTGGCAGATCCGAGATGGAAACCCAGGCCTCCTGCCTCACCTTGTCATTATAGAGCAGATAAACTGAGTAGATTTTCTAAATAGAGGAACTGTGTTCATCTCTATATCATAAGTAAAGAAATCTAAAATATGGGGAAATGCCATAGTGAAGGCTTTTATGGGACTTCAAGACTTCCAGAGAAAAGAAGCCATATTAATCCAAAGTTGTAGCACCAGTCTTTATTATTAGTACTATTATTCAAACATTTGGATTGTTTTAGTTAATTTTATTTTTTTTAATTTTTTTAATTTTTTAAATTTATTTCTGAGAGAGAGAGAGACACACAGCGTGAGCAAGGGAGAGTCAGGGAGAGAGGGAGACACAGAATCCGAAGCAGGCTCCAGGCTCTGAGCTAGCTGTCAGCACAGAGGCCGATGCAGGGCTTGAACCCATGAACTGTGAGATCATGACCAGAGCCGAAGTCGGACACTTAACCGACTGAGCCACCCAGGTGCCCCTGTTTTAGTTAATTTTAATATTATACTCTGGTAGATTAAAGATGGCCACAGACATTTTTGCTACCTCTCCCCTAGAGTGTGGGCTGACCTCAGTAACCTGCGTGACCTATAAAATACAGTGGAAGTGAGGTCGTGAGGCTTCTGAAGCTAAGCATAAGAAGTCAGGGAGTTTCCACCTGGATCTCTTGGAATGCTCTCTCTGAACACCACTAGATGTCATGTAAGAAGTCCAAATAAACAACTTAACAACAACAACAAAATTACCCAGTTTAAAAATGGGCAAAGGACTTGAATAAACTTTTCTCCAAATAAAACATACAAATGTCCAGTAAACATCAAAAGATGCTCAGTATCACTAGCCATTAGGAAAATACATATCAAAACCACAATAAGATACCACTTCACACCCATTAGGATGATTATTAATTTTAAAAAAACAGAAAATAAAGTATGTTGGTGAAGATGTGTAGAAATTGGAACGCTCATGCATTGCTGATAGGAGTGTAAAACTGATGCAGCTGCTATGGAAAACAGTTTGGCAGCTCCCAAAAGGCAACATAAAGAAATGGGGTATCTGGGTGGCTCAGTTGGTTAAGCGTCCAACTCTTGATTTCAGCCCAGATCATGATCTCATGGCTGGTGAGATCAAGCCGCATATGGGGTTCTGTGCTGACAGCAAGGAGCCTGCTTAGGATTCTCTCTCCCTGTCTCTCCCTGGCTCGTGTGTGCAGGCACTCACACTCTCCCTCTCAACTAAAAATTAAAAAAAAAAAAAAAAGAATGACTATATGATCCAGTACTTCTACTCCTACGTATATACCCAAAGGAATTGAAAGCAGGGACTTGAAGCGATATTTGTCTACCCGTGCTCACAGCGGCATTATTCACAATAGCCAAAAGATGGAAACAACCCAAGTGCCCATCAACAATGAACAAAATGTGGTGTGTATGCAATGGAATATTATTCAGCCTTAAAGAAGAATGAGATTCTGACACATGTAAAAGCATACATGAACCTTGAAGACAGTATGCTAAACGAACTAAGCCAGACATACAAATATGATGAATCTAGAATAGGCAAAGTCATAGAGGCAGAAAGTAGGTTAGAGTTACCATGGGCTGGGAAGGAGAAGAAATGGGAAGTTATCGCTTAATGGGTACAGAGTTTCTACTTGGGGCAATGAAAAAATGTTGGAAGTAGACGGATGATTTACTACATTGTGAATTGAATTCATGCTACTGAACTGAAACTTTAAAATGATTAAAATGGTAAATGTTATGTGATGTATATATTACCACAATAAAAAATCTAAGAAAAAATTGGCAAGCTAAACCATATATTAAAAAAGAAGGGAAGGAGAAAGAGTAAAAGTAAGGGGGAGAGAAAGAGAAGAAAAAGAAGGTCATCCTAGTCCTAAGACCTTGGGACCATCATTGGAGAGGCCCCAGACCCAGATGGTCCTGACCTTCCAGCCAGCCTGCGGGAACCAAACGTGTGACTGAAGCCATCTTGAGCCTTCCAGAGCAACCTAAATGCCAGCTGGTCACCTCTGAGTGATCTCAAGTAATGTCACCTGGAACTGAGAAATTAGTCATCTGAGTCCTGCTCCTCAAAAGTATAGACATGTTTTAGGCTATCAGGTTTCAGATTAATCTGTCACATGGCAATAGATAACCAGACATAATCTCTCTACTGTCTGTAAGTGGGTTGACCTGATAGGTCCTTAGTTGGACCTAGGAGAGTGGTATCAGTAAAAATACCACTCAGTCAAGTCTTAGGAGGTTTGGACAAGTATTTGAATGGTGGTGCAGGACAGGTCCCCCTCCCAAGGCAGAGGCAACAACAATCTGCCTTAAACATTATATCCTAGGTTGCCGGTAAACATCCTTCTCTGACAAAGGCCAATTCGGTCATAAATGAAAAAATTTACAGACTGCATTTTGTTTTCATTCAAAATGAAGTTACTTTTATTAAGTCCCACAGGAGGAGTATATTGTCATAAAAGGTAAGATTATTCCCTTTGCTAAAATGACAATGAGGAAAGTGATACTGTTTTTCCACACAGCAGAATTACTATTTCGTAATATTTCAAAATCATGAAAGCTGCTTTCAGTCTTTTGTCCTAAAATTGGAAGGTTAGTAAGCATCACTTGCCTATGAACCAAGGGCTGCTCCCCAGTGGCCCAGTGGAGAAGGGTATCTGTGAGGCAAACATGAATAGTACTGCTCATATGCGATAAACAGTATGTTGTAACAGGGATCAGGAGACCTGAGTTCTTTGTTCGCTTCTACCCACTGTGTAGCATGGGCAGGACACATGGCCCCTCTGGAAGTCAATTTCCTTATCAACAAAAAGGGAATATTTTGATTGCATACTGGAATTAGCAGCCTAAGATATAGTACTTAAAAATATTGATGCCCAGATGAGAAAGAATGAAATCTGGCCATGTGTAGCAACATGGATGGACCTTGAGGGTGTTAAGCTGAGCGAAATAAGTCAGGCAGAGAAGGACAGATACCATATGTTTGCACGTATAGGAGGATTAGGAGGAACTTAATGGAGGACCGTGGGGAGAAGAAGGGGGAAAATAGTGGGAGAAAGGGAGGGAGGCAAACCATGAGAGACTCTTGAATGCCGAGAACAAATTGAGGGCTGATGGAGGTGGGGGGGAGGGGATGGGGGGCGATGGGCATGGAGGAGGGCACTTGTGGGGATGAGCACTGGGTGTTATATGGAAACCAACTTGACGATAAACTATTTAAAAAATTAAATTAAATTTACATATATATGTGTATGTATATATATATATATATATATATATACATACACATATATATATTGATGCCCAGGCTACACCCCAGGCCAATTACATCGAAATCTTTGTAGCTAGAATTCAGTCCTCAGGATCTTTTTTAAACTTACAATACCTTCCAATATGAAGTCAAGGTCGAAAATCACTGAAATGGAGGAATGAGGCATAGAAGAAATGTTTAAAATGTCCATCCAGCTATAAAAGTTGTATAACCTAGCTATTTTATCAGCACACTGGAAGAAGAAAGTCTCTTTTTCTTTTCTTTTTTTTTAATATTTTATTTTTTAAGGGATCTCTACACCCAGTGTGGGACTCAAACTCACAACCCCAAGATCAAGAGTCGCACACTCCTCTGACTGAACCAGCCAGGCACCTGGCAGTCTTCGTTTCATGCCTAGGCAACCATGGCTCTTGGTCCCATGAAGCATTCGTAGTGTGTAGCAGCTGCAAAGCATTGGATTATGGATAAATTGGATTCTGTGTTTGCTCCTCGCCCATCTGCCAGTCCTTACAAGCTGAGAGAATGTCTCCCTCTCATCATTTTCCTAAGGAACAGATTTAAGTATGCCCAAACAAAAGATGAAATCAAGAAGATGTGCATGCAGCAATTCATCAAGATGGATGGCAAGGTCCAAACTGATGTAATCTACCCTACTGGTTTATGGAGGTCATCAGCACTGACAAAACTGTTGAGAATTTCTGTCTAATCTTTGATACCAAGGGTGGCCATGTACATGTTGTGTAAAGTGAGAAAGATCTTTGTGGGAACCAAAGGAATCCCTGAACTGGTGACCCATGATTCTCACCCCATCCACTACCTTGATTCCCTCATCAAGGTGAACACCACCATTCAGAATGATGTGGACAGCAGCAAGATTACCAACTTCATCAAGTTTGACACTGGTGACTTGTGTATGGTGACTGGAGGTGCTAACCTGTGAAGAACTGGTGTGATCGCTGATAAAGAGAGACACTCTGTTTCTTTTGATGTGGTTCATGTGAAAGATGCCAGTGGCAGTAGCTTTGCCACCCAGCTCCCCAACACTTGTGTCATTGGCAAAGGCAACAAGACATGGATTTCTCTTTCCCAAGAAAAAGCTCTCCACTTCACCACTGCTGACGAGAGAGATGAGAGACTGGTGGCCAAAGACAGCAGTGGGTGAAATGATTTCTAGGTGACATGAATGGAATCGTCTTGGTGTATCATGAGAGATAATACAGCATAAATAAATATTGTATAACATGATACCCAAAAATGTTATCATTCCACTAACAAATATTTATCACATGCTATGTTCCAGGCATTCTGCTTGACATACAGATACCAAGAGAATTTCAGCTAGAAATTTCAGGTAGTAATTTCAGCTAGAAATTACTAGATAATGGGGAGAGAAGTGCATATGGGTATGGGGGAGATCTAAAAGAAATACAGATTGTATTAAGTGTCAATTCAAGTGAAGAAATGGCAGTGATCAGTTCTCCTTAGAGGAAGGAAAAGAGATTCAAAGAGAAAATACCTTGAACCAAGTCTTAAAGAATGATTTGGCACTTAACAAAGGTAAAGTTGAGGTAGTGGAGGGTAAAGGAAGGACATCTTCAGTTGTCCATCTGTTTTTGGTTAATTCTGAGACACCAGTGAATCTAAAAGGGCTTGACTTATGAAGAAAAGAGTGGCTCAAAGGCAGTCTGATAATACAACTAATACAGCTACCATTTTTGAAGTGCTACCATGGACCAGCATGGGCTAAGTACACAATATTCCTGAGCTCAGTGACTTCTGATCACACAAGCAAGCTGCCTGGAAATACTCAAGAACCATAATGTGGTAGACCATTTGGATTTGTTCTGTATGGTCCTGGTTAGAACTAGGATCAATGGGTGAAAGCTTTTGATTTGAGATTTCAACTCAACCAAGGGAATAGCTACCAAAAAGCTTATGTTAAAATGGGCTGGATGACCTCTGGGCAAAGTAAGATTTCTGCTTTTTTACTTAAGTTTATTTATCTATTTTGTGAAAGAGAGAGAGAATGTGTGTGAGTGGAGGAAGAGCAGGGAGAGAGAGAATCCCAAACAGGCTCCAGGCTCCATGCTCAGTGCCCAGCCTCACGTGGGGCTCAATCCCTTGACCGTGAGATCCTTAACTGAGCCAAAAATCTATTCACCTCTTTCATCACCCCAATAGTAATAGGATTACCTGTTGCTATTCTAATCATCATATTCCCAAGCATTCTATGTCCCTCACCTAGCAGACTAGTCAATAACCGCCTGATCTCATTATAACAATGACTAGTTCAACTTACAAAACAAATACTAGCCATTCACAATCACAAAGGACAAACCTGAGCCCTAATACTAATATCCCTAATCCTATTCATCGGCTCAACAAACCTACTAGTCCTACCGCCACACTCATTCACACCACCCACACAACTATCTGAGATCTAGATCTCAGATCTGATCTAGATCTGAGAATGGCCATTCCCCTGTGAGCAGGGACTGTAGTTGGCGGATTCCAATAAAAGAGCATCCTTAGCCCACTTCCTACCCCAGGGAACCCCTCTTCCTTTAATACCTAGACTTGCAATTATTGAGACTATCAGCCTCTTTATCCAACTAATACCCCTAGCCATGTGACTCACAGCTAATATTACTGCTGGGCACCTACTAATCCACTTAATTGGAGGGGTCACTCTAGCTCTAATAAGCATCAGCACCACTATTGCCCTCATTACTTTCATCATCCTCATCTTACTAACAATCTTGAATTTGCTGTGGCCCTAATACATCTTCACCCTGTTAGTAAGTCTACACCTACACGACAACACCTAATGCCCCACCAAACCTACTCATATCACATAGTTAACCCAAGGCCGTGACCACCCAGAGGAGCCCTCTCAGCCTTTCCAATGACTTCTGGATTGGCAATGTGATTCCAGTTCAACGCAACATCACTATTAACTCTAGAATTAACAACCAATCTACTAACCACGTATCAATGATGATGAAATATCATCTGCCATCGGTGCCCCAAGTTTTCTGCTTTTTAAGTTCAATACTTTCCTTTGTAATAGACAGTTTTTACCCTAAGAGACTTAGAGACTAAGAGCAAGGAGCAGGAGCGCCTGGGTAGTTCAGTCAGTCAAGCATCCAACTCTTGATTTTGGCTCAGGTCCTGATCTCACGGTTTGTGAGATCGAGCCCCGTGACCAACTCTGCACTGGCAGTGTGGAACCTGCTTGGGATTCTCTCTCTCCCTCTCTCTGCCCTTCACCCATGTGCATGCACTCTCACTCACTCTCTCTAAAAATAAACATTAAAAGAGAGAGAGAGAGCAAGGAGCAAAGGCAGAATTTAAAGAATTCTGATTCTTTAAGTTTGTTTTTCCTCACACCCACAGATACACCTCTATTTCTTAGAAGACCAGCAAGCAAGAAAGATGACAGGAAGAGAGAAGCTCTTGACTCACAGGTAAAATGCAAGCTTGAGCAGCTGTGTGCACTGAGTCCAACTGGGATATGCACAAGTAGGTACAGTGTTCCCCACAAAACTCTGGGTTGGGATTCAAAGCTTCTGCGGTGGAGTATGGTTAACTCAAGGCTTACAGTCCCCTCTTCTGGTATAGAGCTAGACTCATGGCCAGGCTGCTAGTTCCAGCTGGCAGTCCCTTGGTGGTGGGGTTCTTGTCCCTTGCCATCCATCTATGGGGTCTACCTGCCCATTTGCCTTGTATTCTGAGCCCCTTGCTTTGACAGATGGTTTTACCTTCAAATTACAAATAATTTTCTCTCTGGGCACTAGTTCAGTCCCTAACTTATGTTTGACATTTTAAGCAATAGCCTGCCGTTCATCATCTTAGGCAATTTACAGGTTTAAATATACGCTGCAAAGGGCGCCTGGGTGGCTTGGTCGGTTGAGCGTCCGACTTTCGCTTGGGTCATGATCTCGCGGTTCGTGGGTTCGAGCCCCGCATCGGGCTCTGTGCTGACTGCCAGCTCAGAGCCTGGAGCCAATTTCAGAGTCTGTGTCTCCCTCTCTCTCTGACCCTCCCCTGATCACGCTGTCTCTCTCCCTCCTAGAAATAAATAAAAAATATTTTTTAAAAAATTGTTTTAATAAATAAATAAATAAACGCTGCATGTGTGTGTGTGTGTAAATACATACGTGTTCTAATACAAATAACTTCCTGCTTCATTATTTCTACCTGCAGTATCCTGAACCACAAGAGAGGAAAGAGGAAGGGGCGCCTGGGTGGCTTAGTCGGTTAAGCGTCCGACTTTCGCTTAGGTCATGATCTTGCGGTTCGCGGGTTCGAGCCCCGCGTCGGGCTCTGTGCTGACTGCCAGCTCGGAGCCTGGATCCTGTTTCAGTTTGTGACTCCCTCTCTCTCTGACCCTCCCCTGCTCACGCTGTCTCTCTCTCTCCTAGAAATAAATAAAATATTAAAAAAAAAAAAAAGAGAGAGAGAGGAAAGAGGAAGCCTCAGTCAGCTAACTGTTCCCCACACTCCTATCACCGTTACACCGTACTTGAAGGGCTCTATAACCCTACAACTTGTGGAAATGTTGAAGAAGGGCTTTCGAGTGCCAGTTAGGTAGTTGAATTAGATCACCTGGAATTGTTATCCCAAATCTAAAAATACGTGACTCTCTGATAATCAACTTGAGTTGAACTCAGCCTTGAATTGGGATAATTTCCCATATCTGTATGTCAATCGCAAATTATAAATCATCACGGTTTGCTTACAGTCACCGGGAGGAAACGGAAGGATCAGAACACAAACGAAGTCGCCGATTGACTCTGTAAAGCCAAGATTACAAAAGTGAATAAGACATGATTCTATACTCAGAAAGTTCATAGTCTAGTAGGGGAAACTGAGCCACTCTAGATTATATCAGAACAATGTGACAAAGTGATTTTAAAAAGATGTGTACAAGGGAACACATGGGACCACAGAGGAGGGGCACCCAGCCTGCCTGGATAGGATGTAGAATTTGGAAATCATTGGGAGGCAGTGATGACTCAAATAGATCTTAAAATAAACATAAGACTTATACTGGCATTAAGGGGAGATACCAGCATTCTGGTATAGTGCTATGTATGGAGGAAGAAATTCTACTTCAGGACAGAGATATCAGGCTGGCATGGGTGAGAGATGGGGCTACAGAAGTCATCAGGGGTCAGATCAAAAAAGGCTTAAATGACTCATTAGGGCATCAGGGCTTTACTTTGTTGAGAAGTAGGAGTCATTTTTTGGTCTTAACCAAAATGACATGGTCAGACGTGCCTGTAAGATAAATCTGTCACAGCCTTGTAGAAAACTGATTTGGGGAGACAAGACAGGAGGCAGAGAGTAGTTAGGAAACTGTTGTAGTAACTCAAAGAGGAGATGATAAGTACTTGAACCTGGGTGTTAGCAGTTAGGGGAAGAAATCAAGTTTAGCAATATTACATGGTGAAACTGGGGGCCTCACCAGATGACTGGGCATGGGGGGTATCAAATGGGGTGGATTAGGGACAACTCACAGGTATGTACCTTTGAATATCACTTTCCCAGTGAGGCCTTTCCTGGCCACCCTATTAAAACTATATTATCCTTACCAGCATTCTCTACCCCCCCCTTCTCTGCTACATCTTTCTCTATATCTCTCATACCATATTATATAATTCCATTACCATCTATCTCCCCCTACTAGAATATATGAGGTTCTTTGGGGCAGAGATTTCTCTCATCTGTTTACTGCTGTATCACAAATACCTTCAGTGGTCACTGGAACCTACCATGTGCTCAATTAGTATCTGCTGAATGAATGAATGAATGAATGAATGAATGAATGAATGAGTGAGTGAACTCATGCATGATGACAGCACTGAGGAACTGAGAAAAGGGATGTAGGAAAAGGAACAGATCTAGAAAAAAGATGTTGAGTTCCATCTGGAAAATTCTGGACCACTCAAGGGAAGCTTCTGTAAGAAAAATAAATGCACAGTCTCAGCATGTTAGATCTCTTCCTAAGGACTGGGATCTGCAAACCCTATTCAAGCTCTTAACAGTTACTTTCAATGTAGCATACGTGAATGGGATGTCTTTATCAGAAAATTTAATAATAGATGATAAATGACTAAGGAAATATATAACTTTAATGTACCTCGTTTAGAATTCTAGTTGAGGGTAGGCCACCTTACAATAAGATTTCACAGGTCTACAATGGACTTAAAGTCAACCTTTTTTTTTTTTTTTCTAATTTATTTCTAGGAGAGAGAGAGAGACAGCGTGAACAGGGGAGGGTCAGAGAGAGGGAGTCACAGACTGAAACAGGCTCCAGGCACTGAGCTGGCAGTCAGCACAGAGCCCGATGCGGGGCTCGAACCCACGAACCGCGAGATCATGACCCAAGCGAAAGTCGGACGCTTAACCGACTAAGCCACCCAGGCACCCCATAAAGTCAACCTTTTAATAGGCCAACTACCTTCTGGCATTTAAATCCCATCTTCTAGGAGACAAGCTGACCTCATGGGTTTCTTATATTTTAAATAGAGATATATAGAGCAGCTCATTAAAACCATACCCTAAATTAAAGTCAAACTGCATTAAGGTCAAAGTACCTTAAATATAGCATGTTTTAGTGTTAAAGTTCTACATCTTTTTTACGTCTCCTATATCAGCTTTTGTGGAGGCCCATAAGATGCACATTGCAATGTCAGGAACATTCGCTCCCTATACCAAGAGTAAGGCCACAGGAGAACCAAAACTCAAATGGGTGGGGACAAAAACCAGAAATGCCTCTGGAAAATACTTAGGGAAATAACAAACCCAGGGCTTAAAGCAACACATAAACCAGAGCCTTCTAATTCTGAGATGATGGTGGGGAACATCTGTTTACCAGTTTAAATGCACTGTCACTTACATGAGGGAGTACATTTAATGGACAAAGCACTAAGATCACTGAAGGATGACATGTTTTGTTTGCAGTAATGTGTGACTGCACAGCCTTTCCGGACAGCACTCGGTCATGTCCAACATAACTGAATAGCGCTGTGAGCCCCTCCCACTACGTCAAATCCTTGCTCTTGAAAGCCTGTGTGTGGCAAAGAAACCTAAGCTGCTCTGGATAGCCCACGTTGCGATTCCAGGACCACAGAGCAAGTGGAAGATTATCCTTGGAGATATTTCATGCCGAGAGGCCACAGAATCTAAAAGCATGAAACTAATAGTCTAAAGACTTGGAGCTTTTATGTTTTTTTCAATCATCATTTAAAAGAGATCGAGCTACAGAGAACTTTCCTAAACACCTTGACTAATAAACTGTCAGTGTTTAAACAACAATTACATTATGAAATGGAAATTAGCTGTTATGATCAAGCCATATGGCTAATATAATTGATTGGTTCGTATTTTTAGGAAGATGGAAAGCACAACTCAAAGAATAACTGAATAGATTTTCCAAAATTAACTAGAGGTGATAAGTTCTATTTTGTCAGACAGGTTGGGGGTTTTATGTGAAGAACAGAGACAGAAAAAGTTTTATTTCTGATTTTGAATGAAAACTATGAATTTAAAAAGTTCAACAATTTGATTAAGTTAAAAACTCCTTACACAAAATGGAAAATGAAATGAATATTTGTGCCTCTATATGCAAAATAGACATACACATATATGGGGCAAAGAGACTTAAAAATGAGAAGCTGTACAGACATTCACTTTCACAGCTGATAGCATGAGAAAAAAATGGTGCTGGGTTTTCTCCGTATTTTCAAAGTACACTTCGGGGCACCTGGGTGGCTCAGTCAGTTGGGCATCCAACTTTGACTCAGGTCATGATCTCTGGGTCCGTGAGTTCGAGCCCCACGTCAGGCTCTGTGCTGACAGCTCAGCCTGGAGCCTGCTTTGGATTCTGTGTCTCCCTCTCTCCCTCTGTTCCTCCCCTGTTCTCACTCTGTCTCTTTCTCTCAAAAATAGACATTAAAAATTTTTTCAAAGTACACTTTAGCATATTTAGAATAACTCTGCAGTTTTATCATGCTTTGACCACATTTGAACAGCCCTCCTCTACTACATGACAATTTGCTGCATTGATACTGGAAAAACTGAGATGTATCTACAGGGAAAATATCTCGGGGCATGATAGAGATATGCCTTGAATTTTTGAGTGGAAAACGGGGCACAATTGTCTTCTCATAACTGAGTGTCTTGAACCCCCTCCCTGAAACTCATGCTAGGCTGCATGTCTAGACTGAACCTTTTCTTCCTGAATGAAAATAAGCCCTAATCATTCTGAACTGGAAATATCTATCCTTTTTGGGTTTCTCTTCTTTGTGTAAGTTTTATTTGGGGGGTTATTATTGATGTTACTGCTTTTGTGAATTGTTGGCTCTTATCTTCCTGGGTGGCCACTGCAAAGTGCTTCAACATGTATATATATATATATGCATTTTTTTTTTTTAACTTTCACAAAGACCCTTTGAAGGAGGCATTATTATCATCTCCACTTTACAGACGAGGAAATTAAGAATCAGAGAGGTTAATGGGTTTGGTCTTACATGCTAACATTTTTTAGGTTTATTTATTTTGAAAAACAGAGAAAGAGAACGTGCACTTGTGGGGAAGGGGCAGAGAGAGAGGGAGAAAATCCCATTCAGGCTCCACATTGTCTGCACAGAACCTGATGTAGGGCTCGATCTCATGAACTGTGGGATCATGACCTGTGTCCAAATCAAGAGTGCAACTTTCAACTGACTGAGCCAACCAGGCACCCTTTGGATTTGCCCTTATAGAGTGGTAGAGAGCAAATCACTTCTTTTTTTTTTATTATTTTTTTAATGCTTATTTATTTTTGAGAGAGAGAGAGCACATGCACAAGCACATGAGTGGGGGGCAGGCAAAGAGAAAGGGAGACACAGAATCCAAAGCAGGCTCCAGGATCTGAACTGACAGCATGGAGCCGGATATGGGGCTCAAACTCATGAGCCATGAGATCATGTCCTGAGCCAAAGTCAGATGCTTAACTACCCAGGTACTCCAAAAAGACAGATCACTTCTAAGCCTGCATTATTTCCACTGGGTCATATGCGAAAACAAATTTGGTCCTTCCTTTTCTTTGCCCTTTGAAATGGGTTTCTAGAAGGTGGAAGTAGCTAATGTTGCCACAATGTTGAAAGAATGAAGGAAAGCAGGAAAAGGGAAGGAAGGGAAGGAGGAAGGAAGAAAAGAAAGAAAGAAAGAAAGAAAGAAAGAAAGAAAGAAAGAAAGAAAGAAAGAAAGAAGAAAGAAAAAGAGACAGAGAGAGAGAAGGAAGGAAGGAAGGAAGGAAGGAAGGAAGGAAGGAAGGAAGGAAGGAAGGAAGGAGGGAAGAAAGAGAGCAGACCTGGAGCAGAAAGGCACAACTTTGGATTATGGAAGTGAAAAGAAATTCTTCCCAAATAATTTCAGCCAAAGCCTGCCTAGCATTTTTTAAGCCCCTTCACCTACCTTTGACCACTCACTTCTCTGCAGTGCTTTATTCTGCAGATCGGAATCAACTGGGTCTCATCCAGCTTGTGTGTTAGTGTAGGAAAGAGAGGATCTTGGGTTCCCCCTGATACACATCAGGGAAATGACATATATGGAGTGCCTCCTATAAGCCACACTGCTTTCTGTGTGACATGAAATACCTCATGAAATCCTTATGACTCCTCTTTGAAGTGGGTCTATTATTCATCCCCATCATACTGAGGAGGATACTGAGAAAGGTTAAGTAATTTGCCCAAGGTCTCACAGCAAGTAAATGGTGCAGGTGGAAGTGGGGGCTCAGGCTTGGCCAAGGGGCCCTGGGGGGCCAGTCTCCAGCGCATGCCGTTTCACTAGAGCCCTCCTTAGTGATGGCCTGGAATGGGTACAAGGACCTCAACTCAGCTACTAATTAATGGCGAGGCAGAAGTCTCGCCAGGAGACAGGAAGACAGAGGGAGGGAGCCCTGAGGGCAGGCACTTTTGCAGCGATCTATGGACTGTTTGCCACGCAGTTAGTGCAACTGCCCACCCTCAACAACTGAGGTCCTTGGGGCTGTGTGAAGTTCAAGCGCCCTAAGAAGAGATTTGGCCACCACAAACACCGGTGTCACATTCTAGAAAAGCCCCTGCAGAGTGCCGGCCCTTTGAAAAGGCCAAACCCATTCTCCCCCAAAGCAACATCTAGGGAGCCAACATTTCTCAGGAAATCTCCAGATGCTTCCGGGCATTCCGGGGGAAGCTTAGAAAAGCCATCCGTCCCTGTTCTCTGATACCAGACCTGCAGGCCATGAGGTTGGCGCGTCCACCGCTGGAGAAACGTTCCGGGCGCTTCCCACCCAGCTCGCCGCGAGGCGATCCGTGCCCCAGCGCTCCTTCCCAGCCGTCCCCTGGCGGCTCCCGAGACCGAGTCCCCCTCTCGCTTTTCCGAGCTTCTTCTTCGACTGCATCCGGCTGCTTGCGGAGAGGCTGTGGGTCCAAGGCCGCTCCCAACAAGCCCTGGCTGCTTCTGCGCACGCGACTGCGGACCCTCCTTGACATCCCCCGGTGTGTGGGATCCGAGTGCGTCTGTGACCTTCTTTAGCTTCTGTTTCTTCAAAGATAAAGGGAGATGGAACCGAAGGCGGCCGTGAGAGTAGGAATGCCCATCAGGTCCAAAATCAACCTTCATTTTCCTTTCCTTTCTCTTTAAAAAAAAAAATGTTTTTTTTATTCTGGCCCTACAAAGTCACTAACCCTCAGGGACAGAGTTGTGTGATAGACTGGAAACTCGTTGATTTTCACCGGTGCCATGAGTCTGGACGCGGGTATAAACTAGGAGGCGTGGCCCTGTTCCACATCAGGGGTACCAGGATCCGGTCGCGGCCCAGTCCCCCTTCTGGGCCAACGAGGCCGCAGCGGGTCAGGATCGGTTGGCCCGGGGAGAGGAGAGGCACCCAGGCGGCAATCTGCCAGTTCCATACTCTCAAACCTGCCGAAATGAGAGCACCTCGCGGCGCAGCCGACCCGCGAGCACCAGCTGGGGAATGGAGGACTCTCCGCGGGGCAGCTCGCCCTTTCTGGGCGAGTCCCTGAGCATCTGGACTTCTGCCCTGTCCCCACTAGGCAGCGGTCCCTGTCCCCTAGCCCCACAAACCGCGCGGGGAGCTACGCGCTGGAGAGAGCTCAGGCTTGCGCAGCAAGCAGAGGGCAGAGGGCAGAAATGCGGTGAGTCGCCCACCAAAGAGGCGGCCGGGACGCCGGAACCACAGGTGAGATCTGCCGCTTTTCAGCTTTCAAAGTGTGAAAGTTTGCAAGGCACACGGCTCCTCTCGGTTCAATCTCCGCGATAAACGCCAAAACACTTGCAGGTAGGACTCGGCGAAGGCCGACCTAGGAGCATATTTGATTGCAGGCTTTCAAGAGTCTCATAAGGAAGGCAGATACGGAGGTCCCTTTCCCATGCAGAGAAACTAAGATTTCAACAGAAGATTCCAGAAGCCTAAGCCTGCACTTATCTGTCACAGCCAGTGGCCCCAGTTCCCTGGGTCAGCCGTTCTTCCTCAACTGAAACCCCACGTCCCACCGGTTCCTAAGGGTTGCTCGCGTGGGCGACCCTACGTACAGGGGGTCAGGATCTGCTTCTGTGGGTCTCCCAGGATGCTTTGGAGGCGGGGTGGAAAGCGCAGGTCCATCCTGGGCCCGCCCCTCCCCCCCCCAGGCACCTGGGACCACTGTGCTTTAAGAACTTTGTCACTGGGGGGGCGCCTGGGTGGCTTAGTCGGTTAAGCGTCCGACTTTCGCTTGGGTCATGATCTGGCGGTTCGTGGGTTCGAGCCCTGCATCGGACTCTGTGCTGACTGCCAGCTCGGAGCCTGGAGCCTGTTTCAGTCTGTGACTCCCTCTCTCTCTGACCCTCCCCTGCTCACGCTGTCTCTCTCTCTCTCCTAGAAATAAATAAAAATCTTTAAAAAAAAAAAAAGAAAGAAAGAACTTTGTCACTGGGGCGCCTGGGTGGCTCAGTCGGTTAAGCATCCGACTTCGGCTCAGGTCATGATCTCACAGTTCCGTTGGGCTCTGTGCTGACAGCCTGTTTCAGATTCTGTGTCTCCCTCTCTCTCTGACCCTCCCCTGCTCATGCTGTCTCTCTCTTTCTCTCTAAGAAATAAATAAAAACATAAACATAAAATTAAAAAATATTGTCACTAAACTTGATGCGAAGACCCCCCATCAAGAGGTCAACACCAGCACAGGCAGCCCAAGGGCGGGGGGAGGGGTATTGTACAGAGACCACACACCTGAGACCTACCCTGTGCTCACCACGCGCAGTGTAGTCCTGCCCATAAATTTCAAAAGCGGCAACGGAGGCTCAGACCGGAAACTGACATGCAGGGCTCGCACACCTGAGTGTGCCCACACCAGTTCTCCTGCCCAGCCAGGGAAGACAGGAAAATTAACTACAATGAGTGTTATTTACGGAAAGTTGACTACATGAAGAGCAAACTTTAAAGGGCTTTATAGTCTTAAGCAAGCTGCTCAACAATACAAATGAAACAATGTTCTATTATTACACCCATCTTACAGAACAGAAAACTGAGATGCAGAGATCTGGTGATCATTTACCTGAGCTCTAGCCAAGTGTCTGACATCCCACTGCTTTAATTTTAGAGGATGGACGTGGAAAGCGCTGGTAAAGGAGGTGGAATGTGGCCTGCAGGGCTCTCCTGGGCTCCGTGATCCTTGGTTCTCCCAACTCACTCAGAATGTTGGGAGGGTTTCCAGGGGCACTGCTGGGGGTGGGGGGGGGAGACAGGGCAAGGAGGAGGGAGCACTGAGCTGAGGACCTGGAACCTAGGGACAAACTCACCTCATCTGGATTCTAATCTTGGCCCTGGATGTTTTAATGGTGTCGCCTTGGGCAAGTTGCTTCACCACTCTCAGCTTCTGTTTTCTCAGCCATGAAATGGGAGCACTGCCAAACGCAGGCAGGCTACTCTTTGTGAGGATTAGATGAAGTCAGAGACTTACTTTTTCCTCTGATTTTCCCTTTGCCTTCTTCACGCCTAGCACTGTGCCAGGAACGTAGAGAATACTCACAATAAGGTCTTTCCCTTCCTTTTTTGCTTTTCTGGAAGCAAAGCAGCCTGCACCTAGTGCCTCCCACCCTGCCTTACCCACTGCTTGACTCTACCCAGGCCTGGACCTACTGCAGCTCTGGGGCAGAGCATTTGGTGGACTGGCCTCAGCCTTCAAGGCTCCTGGGAGCAGTGGCAAAGGAGGGTGAGGGTGAGGGTGATTGAGGAAGGGGGCCAGATCGGGTCTTCAGACTCACCGCTCCTTCTTATTAACCAGAACGACTAACAGACAGAACTTCAAACTTTAGTGTGAGCTTTAGGCACACTAACTCAATCTTCCCAACATCCTTTAGGGTACGACTATCCCTATGTTACAGATGAGGAAATTGAAGCCCAAAAAGGACCAGTAACTTCCCTGTGGCAGACCATCAACAACTAATGACAGAGAAGGTATTCAAACCAGGAGGCAACACAGCCTCCCACCTTGGGGGAGTGGAGGCTGTGGGAGGAAAGAGGCTAGTTCGAACCTGAGTCTGCAAGATTTCCCGAAGTACCCTTAGGTCTAGAGGCTTATAGATAACCAGGCCCTGTGTCCCTGCCCCTGCCTCCCCTCCACACCAACTAGTTCTCAGATCTGGAGCCCACTGCCTGCCACCTTCACATTGCAGCTCTGTCCTGCCTTATGCTCAGGCCTGGACCTACCCTGAGCCTTACTGGCCTGAGTCTGATGCTGTCTCTGCCCAGCCTCCAGGCTGCCTCCATCATCAATCTGTCATAGATGCTATTCTGTCACTGTTCTGGGGCCTCTCTGGGTCCAGCCCCCCCCCCAACTATGCAGGGCTGGAACTCTTTTCTCTGCTTGCAGATTTGGTCAAATTCCTAGGAAACCTCTGCCTTCCTGTCCCTCATCCCATTTTTCTCTCCTCTTGAGGCCTGTAGGGTTTAGGGGCCTATGCAATCTCTGGTCCACTCCTTTTTGCATTGAGTAGGAGTGCTTCTTGGCGGATCCAGAGGTAGTGGAGAGTTGGGTCCTGAAGGATGGCTGTGAGGAGAAACCAGCCCAGGGGAGAACCTAGCGCCCCTCCCACCCCTGCCCCTACACACAACACCCCAGCTGGGAACTGCACCTAACCAAACCCGGCCACTGAGTCACTGCCTCTGGGGTGGCGTTTCCTGAGCTCTGCTTTCCTTCTCTAGGAATGGAATCTCTATGGCCTTCTGGCCCCATCTCGGATGGCCCTCCCATCAGCAGCCCTGGGCGTTTCGGGAGCCTTTGGCTTCTTCTCCGTTCCCCCACGTATCCATTCGTTCAATCAAAATTTATTGAGTCTCTATTCCGTGCATGGTTCTAGAGATCCTGAACCAAAACCTCGGACTTGCCCTCTGCCTCCATCGAAGTTCAGGCCAATTCTCGGAAAAAGCGGGATTCTCTGAGTGGGAAGGGGACGAAATCAAGGAGGTTTGCGAAGGGAGTTGGGGGACCGGAGAAGCTGATAGGGGTGTCCCCGAAAGGCCTCCTGGGCCTCACCTCCACGTGGCCTCTCTCGGGACCCTCCGGTAGTCGGAGAGGCGGCGAGAGGGGCTTGGAGCCTGGCTGAGCACTTTGCCGAACTAGCACACGCCCTGGGAGCCTCCTGCAGTTCGGCCGGCAGCGCTGTCCGCGACACGTTCAGAGGTGGCCCGGCCGGGACCTGGGCAGACATTGCCTGGGCCCGCGCCTCTGAGTGGTGGCAACCCACGAAGCGCCCGCGCCCGCCCCGGTGACCCGTGCGGGTCTCGTCCTCGGGGCTGAGAGGCCTAGGAGGAATGTCTGGGGTGTGAGGGGGGGACGGTCGTACAGGCGAAGCCCGAGCACGAAGTCGCCGCCGAGACTGCAGCCTTTGCCCTTCCCCCACTTCGTTCCGGTCTCCTGGCTGCTTGGCCTCGGCGGAGCCGGTTTGGAAACCGCCGGGAACACAGGTCCCGCAGGGTCCGCCCGCGGCGGCGAGCACCTCCTGGCTCCCCCTGCAGCCGCTCCGACCCCCGCGGGGAGGGCGGGGAGGGGGAGCGGAGGGGTCCGCGGGGCGTCCCCAGGCGGTGGCTTTGGAGCCTCGCGCCCCTGCGGAGCGCAGTCGCGACCTGGCTGGCCCGGCGCCCGGCTTCCCTCGCGCGGCCCTCTGCCCTCGGAGAAACGCCGGCCACCCTTCTGTGCCCTTTCGCCTGGTCTTCAGCACTCGGTGCGGGATGGAGGGGGCACATCTCCCCGCCGCGGAGGCTCCGGGCTGCGCGCCCGGGGCCGGGGCTGAACTTGAGAAACCAGAATCCCTTCAGGGGTTCAAAGTTGCGATCCGGGCAGCCCTTCAAGAAACCGGCCCCCTCAAGGGAGGGATGGACCTGCCCGGGAGAGACCCCAAGATGGGGTCGTGAGTGGGGAGGGATAGGCCACCCCATCCCACACCCGCCTCTGCAGGCCCGGCTGCCTTCACCCGAGCCGCAGCCGTCTACCGGTTCTAGAGGGCCAGGGCCCCTCCTGTTTGGTCAACACAAGTGCAGATTCCCCCCAAGGGTGCACCCCATTCCCCCTTGGGAGGGCAGCTCCCAAGCCTTGAGCTCCCCTCT